>OZ007583.1:11731132-11871132 GCA_963931925.1 Onchidella celtica | reverse complement strand
CCCATGACTCTCGGTGATTCACTAAAACTCAGGCCTGTCCACCTGTCCCGGTCTCCCATGACTCTTGGTGATTCACTGAAACTCAGGCCCGTCCACCTGTCCCGGTCTCCCATGACTTTCGGTGAGTCACTAGAACTCAGGCCTGTCCACCTGTCCCGGTCTCCCATGGCTCTCGGTGATTCACTAAAATTCAGGCCCGTCCACCTGTCCCGGTCTCCCATGACTCTCGGTGAGTCACTAAAACTCAGGCCTGTCCACCTGTCCCGGTCTCCCATAGCTCTCGGTGATTCACTGAAACTCAGGCCCGTCCACCTGTCCCGGTCTCCCATGACTCTCGGTGAGTCACTAAAACTCAGGCCTGTCCACCTGTCCCGGTCTCCCATGGCTCTCGGTGATTCACTAAAACTCAGGCCCGTCCACCTGTCCCGGTCTCCCGTGGCTCTCGGTTATTCACTAAAACTCAGGCCTGTCCACCTGTCCCGGTCTCCCATGGCTCTCGGTGATTCACTAAAACTCAGGCCCGTCCACCTGTCCCGGTCTCCCATGGCTCTCGGTGATTCACTAAAATTCAGGCCTGTCCACCTGTCCCGGTCTCCCATGGCTCTCGGTGATTCACTAAAACTCAGGCCTGTCCACCTGTCCCGGTCTCCCATGGCTCTCGGTGATTCACTAAAACTCAGGCCCGTCCACCTGTCCCGGTCTCCCATGGCTCTCGGTGATTCACTAAAACTCAGGCCTGTCCACCTGTCCCGGTCTCCCATGGCTCTCGGTGATTCACTAAAACTCAGGCCTGTCCACCTGTCCCGGTCTCCCATGGCTCTCGGTGAGTCACTAAAACTCAGGCCTGTCCATCTGTACCGGCCTCCCATGGCTCTCGGTGAGTCACTGAAACTCAGGCCTGTCCACCTGTCCCGGTCTCCCATGGCTCTCGGTGAGTCACTAAAACTCAGGCCTGTCCACCTGTCCCGGCCTCCCATGGCTCTCGGTTAGTCACTGAAACTCAGGCCTGTCCACCTGTCCCGGCCTCCCATGGCTCTCGGCGAGTCACTAAAACTCAGGCCTGTCCATCTGTCCCGGTCTCCCATGGCTCTCGGTGAGTCACTGAAACTCAGGCCTGTCCACCTGTCCCGGTCTCCCATGGCTCTCGGTGAGTCACTGAAACTCAGGCCTGTCCACCTGTCCCGGTCTCCCATGGCTCTCGGTGAGTCACTAAAACTCAGGCCTGTCCACCTGTCCCGGTCTCCCATGGCTCTCGGTGAGTCACTAAAACTCAGGCCTGTCCACCTGTCCCGGTTTCCCATGACTCTCGGTGAGTCACTAAAACTCAGGCCTGTCCACCTGTCCCGGTCTCCCATGGCTCTCGGTGAGTCACTAAAACTCAGGCCTGTCCACCTGTCCCGGTCTCCCATGACTCTCGGTGAGTCACTAAAACTCAGGCCTGTCCACCTGTCCCGGTCTCCCATGGCTCTCGGTGAGTCACTAAAACTCAGGCCTGTCCACCTGTCCCGGTCTCCCATGGCTCTCGGTGATTCACTAAAACTCAGGCCTGTCCACCTGTCCCGGTCTCCCATGGCTCTCGGTGATTCACTAAAACTCAGGCCTGTCCACCTGTCCCGGTCTCCCATGGCTCTCGGTGATTCACTAAAACTCAGGCCCGTCCACCTGTCCCGGTCTCCCATGGCTCTCGGTGATTCACTAAAACTCAGGCCTGTCCACCTGTCCCGGTCTCCCATGGCTCTCGGTGATTCACTAAAACTCAGGCCCGTCCACCTGTCCCGGTCTCCCATGGCTCTCGGTGATTCACTAAAACTCAGGCCTGTCCACCTGTCCCGGTCTCCCATGGCTCTCGGTGATTCACTAAAACTCAGGCCTGTCCACCTGTCCCGGTCTCCCATGGCTCTCGGTGATTCACTAAAACTCAGGCCTGTCCACCTGTCCCGGTCTCCCATGGCTCTCGGTGATTCACTAAAACTCAGGCCTGTCCACCTGTCCCGGTCTCCCATGGCTCTCGGTGATTCACTAAAACTCAGGCCTGTCCACCTGTCCCGGTCTCCCATGGCTCTCGGTGATTCACTAAAACTCAGGCCCGTCCACTCGCGGATGTCATCCTCCCATCTTGTCTTCTGTCTAACCTTTCCTTCGTCCTCCTCCAACAGTTCCTTGCAAGATGGTTTTAGAGATGCTCTCTGACCGCGATATGTGGCCATACCAGCGCAGCTTGCGCTTCTTGACAACGGTCAGAAGATCTTCGTGAGGGCCAGTGGCTTGGGTGATTCTGCTGCAGACAACTTCATTGGTGGCGTGGGCCCTGTATGGGATGTTCATAAGCTTACGATAGCATCTCATCTCCATTGCGCAAATCCTTCTCTGGAGATCTGATGTGAGTGTCCATGTTTCGCAGGCATATAGGAGTATCGAGATGACTAAGGGCCGCATCAGTCTAACTTGTACTGCCACTGCACAGGCCTCTCAATAAACCACACCGCAACAAGAATATATTATTTGGGAACAAAATTCCTGCCCCTGATCCTATGGTAGGTAGGATTGAGCACGTAGTCTTCTCGGATAAGGACGAAAACTTCGGAAGGCCCGTGTGCACGTTGTGCACATTAAAGATAGCTTGGCAATTAAAAGTCAAGAAAAGCAGGCCGAACAAGGCCGCTGCCCGGACCAAATTCTAAAAACGTATCCTACCACAAAATCACACAGAAACAGGACAATAAAAATACATGTAAACACAAGAAAGTGAGGTGTAAATGCTAAAGGCAGCGAACCTTCTAAAATAAAGCCCTGATAATCGTAATAGTAAAATATCAATCTATTTTGTACAGTAAAGATGACTATTTACATGGCCGTCCCTAGCCAACATTCCTTGCTGAGTGTGGCAGCTGTTTATGGCAGCTATCCTCTTATCATTCAACATGTATGCTGGTGGCTTTGAAACTCATGGCAGAGCAATACAATCATTTTGACATCAGTTGTGTATTGTATGCGGGTAGCAAATGTTACACAGCAACAGGTGACCCCAACAGTTGATGGCCGTTGTTAGTGCCTTCTTTTGAAAGTTTACTCCAGCATTGTGTAATGCAAATGTTCATTGAATAATGATATAAATGTGTGGAAGATAGTTGGCAATATTATTATGTTCCGATAATGCATGTAGGAGAGAGAGAGAGAGACAGAGAGGCAGAGTCAGAGAGAGGGGGCAGAGAGAGAGATAGAGAGAGAAAGAGAGAGAGAGAGAGAGAGAGAAAGGGAGAGAGATAGACAGACAGACAGACAGACAAACAAACAGAATGACAGACGGACAGTCAGACGGATGGAACGAACACTGACAGTCAGACAAACAGACATACAGACAGACAGACGTATTGACACACACGCGGGTAGAAAAGAGAATGTAAACAACTTTATGTACCATACTGCCGCCTAGAAAAACGACGCAACTGACAGAATGGCCTTTTCCTACTTTATTGTCTCTGCTTATGAACAGTCACTTAGGTTAGTTTGTCACACTAAAAACTACTATTTCGGTAACAGATACGTCTATCTGCCTTTGACATAAAAGAATTATGTGTGAGACATGTCTTAGTTCATAGAGACAGTAAAGTTTAAATGGCCATATTGTCAGTTACGTCAATTTCCCTTTGGGCGGCTGCATAGTTAATCTTCCAACACAGTTGATTTCGCCATCTCTTTGTACAAAATCCTCATTTCCTTTTTGTTTTTATTTTCAGTGGTCCAATTACAACCGGAACCAATACGATTACATTATTAATGCCCGGTATCGAACTCGAGTTCCTGTCATCAGATATGCACGCTGTAATCAATTACCCTACAGTAGTCGCGAACGGAACTGTCCAGACGCTTGTACATTCTTTTTTCTCGTCTCTTCATAATATTCTGTTTTCCTATGTCCACGACGTTATTGGATCTGTGTAATCCAACGGCTCTCAACCTTTTTGAGGCAATCACCCCTTAAAGGCCGCAAATTTCTTTTCGTTGCCGTCTATTCCCACCCGATGGCCGATCATAGACAAATATAAACTGATGATATTTTCAAAGCTTTTTTTTCTATTGACACTTGCATTGATCTGAAAGAGTATTCTTCATCAGAAGCACATTTTCTTGGCCCCAAGGAACAAAATTTAGACTGGAATGGAACTTAAAAGGTGAAATTCTCACTTTGAAGATGTAACACGCGTTACAAAAAAATGTAACATAGGTCACAATACTTTTTTTTTTTTTTTTAATTGCCTAATATCATCTAAAATTGTAAAAATTATGAGATACAGAATTCCCTACATTCATAACAGTCATTCACAATTTAGTATTTAAGAATTTAGGTGAAATTCATAATTATACTACTTTCACAGAAGTTCAAGAAAATGTTACTTAAACTGGAAAACCACCTATTGTGAATGTAACACAATCATGTAACGCCAAATTAAGCACCCTGATGACTTAGATCTTAAATTTAAGTGTTTCAATTAATGATAAAAACGTGCAGTGACCTATTTTTTTCTTTATTGTCAAACATATTTTAATGACAAATATCTCATTCAATGATTCCTTTAGGAAGCCAGCAAGGTGAACAGTCGGTATTCGGGTGTAGCACACGTCACATGGGATGGACCAACCAACAATAGACGTTTAAAAATAGCAGGTCTCGTGGACATGGTCACTGACGTATTTGGCCAGGAGATACTGGCTATGAATCACACAGTGGTCAGGGAGGAAGACAGACAGGCAGCTCTGTCTTCATGAAGGTTGTGAGATGTTCGCCCCCACAATGGTCTCCCAGACAATGTCCGCCCCGCATCGCCTCTTCCGTCGTTTTTCCTCCCTTGTCGCCCTTTTCGACGCTTCCACCCCCAAACCCCCCCCCCCCCCAAACTCAAAATCGCCCACAAGGGGGCGATATCATCCAGGTTGAGAACCACTGTGTAGTCTGACGCCAATATGAGAAGACAGGAATTTATTTAGTCGCTCGGACAGAAAAAAAAGGATCGTGAGCTGACTGAGTGGGTTCAGTGCAGAGAAGTGATTGTTTACATTGTGGAAATGGAGTGACTCTCTTCTTGCACTGAACCAACCAAATGTAAAATACCTACGTCTGAATTTTTTTTTTTTTGTTTTCCTCGCAGCCTAAAGATGTGGCCGATGATTCCGAATTGTTTACTTTTTGGGTTAGGGGGTATCGATATATGGCTATAATTATGGTAGAAAAGCCGAAAATAATCCTCTTGCCAGATGGTCACTCGATTCTTTTTTTGTTTGGGGGGGGGGGGGGGCAGTTGCCATGAGCTGACATTGTTTTGTTTTCATGGCATTCGGTTTTGTTGTCTTTTTATGACCAGTTTGTGGCTAACATCCAGAATCATTACTGCCGTTTTTGGCTAAGTGGATGGATATTCATGACCTTAGTTCTTATTTATTCCATCTCCACTGCCTGCACAATGGACAAATTCGACGTTAAAAGTTATCTTAGTATTATGATAAGGAGTTAGAATAAATCGGAACTGTGAAACAGCTTGATAGGTGCCACAAGGCGTTTTAAACAGGTGTCAGAGTATGCATGTCATCCCTTTAGGATGAGCAGGTTCTGTCTCCACTCTTTGGCTAAATTGAGTTACACACTACACACTACTTCTATGGGCCTTCTCCGTTGTGTGCCAAAGCATTAACCACATTCGGTGTGTAATTTGTACGTATTACTAAAAGGAAAAAAAATCTTCGCTATGAAAATCTAAAAGCTATGATCACATGAAACTTCAATCCTCCATCTCACTAATTGTGGCGGAAGGTACTTAGAACCTTGTCATTTTAAAGGGACTATCTGTCATATATCTTCTCCAAACTATAAGATTTCCACTCAAGGACAAGGAAGAACTGTGGTCGATTATGGCTAACAGCGAGCTAATCTTAGTCCTGACCCTTGTGGTTTCCAACCAAAAAAAAACAACACTTATATCTTGAATTTTCTTGAATCCTCCCAATGCGGCCAAACGCCACAACGGGCCCGTAGGATCCTCCGCCAGTCGTTTCTACTTCCATGGATTCCAGTCCAATAGATCTTGTCTCTCTCAATGGCGTTCTTGTCATTGTTCTTTTCGCCCGGCCCCATTTCCTTTCGCCGGTTACTTCCCATGTGAGAGCTTATCTTCAAGTCTACATACATGTTCTGCATGTGCCTATCGTCTTCTTTTTGTAATCTTTGTGACAGATATAAAAGAATCACTGCACAAACAAAATTCAGTTTGGTCCCTTGGCATCAACAGCCTTTTTTTTTCACAATGAATGTGTTACTAACACTAACAGACTACTTATAGAAGTTAATAGAAGGTCATTTCTCTTTCTTCCTTCTTTCACTCCAGCATTGCTTTTCTGAGCACTAACTAGGCACTACAACCTTGGTTCGCCTCATAGTTTCTCTAACAGATCACTTATAGCAAGGGTGGCCAAACTGAAGTGTGGAAGATAGTACTGAAGCGCACTTGGAGAAAGGGGCGGGGGGGGGGGGGGGATAGTCAGGAGGAGCCCCTGTGAGCATTTTCAGCTATGGTTATGGATTGAAAAAAAAAAAAGAGGATGTTGTAGTGCATCTGGAACTCGCTGCCAAAATGAATTCGAGGAGCATCCACTGAGTCAAACTACAAAACTGGTATAAAAACCCACCTTTTTGAAAAACATTAATCTGTTGTGAAGCCTCATTCCAAATCCATTTATTTTCTCAATTCACTTTTTTTTTTTTTTTGCTGTTTTATTGTTTAATTTCTGCCTTGTAGGATATTATGTGTGTGTGTCTATATACATAATGTAAGTCTAGCATAGACCGTGTTTGAGATAGATAGAGAGATAGAGAGAGAGAGATAGAGAGGATGAGTTGCATATGGAGAGAACAAGACTTTCTGTAAAGCGCCTAGAGCAAATTGTTAGGATTGGGCGCTATATAAATGATCTTCATTATTATTTTTATTATTATTACTAGACAAAAATTAAATTTCTAATGAAATAGTCAAATAACCAAGGCAAAATGCCATTAAAAGTTTGAGAACATTAAGTCTTTACCATGGACATTAACCATTGTAATGGCTGCTTGGTATAAGGGGATTCCGGTCTTAGTATGATATACCCCTAAGGGCCTGAAACACTAACGTCTTGTTTCTCATCCCTTGAAGATCTTGTTTGATCTCACACCCAGGAGTAAAGATATCTTTCCAGTGAAGAATGCCCGAAAACGTGGAGAAAGAAAGAGAGAGAGAGAGAAAGAGAGAGAGAGAGAGAGAGAGGGGGGGGGAGAAGAAGAAGAAAGATGATCTAGATCAGGGGTCAGCAAACTTTTTTCACAGAGGGCCGGATAACTGACAGACTTACAAGCGCGGACCCCGCGGGCCGTAGTTTGGCGACCCCTGATCTAGAAGAAGAAAAAAACAAACGATCAAACACGGGAGAGAAAACATTCAAAATGCGTAAAATGTAGAAATTGTTTACTTTTTGGAAACTTCACCTAAAGGCACTGGCACTTTTAAAGAAACAGCCATGAATCCAAAGCATTAGACATCTCTGATCATAAACTGAGATCACTGAAGGAGGCAAATGTTTCGAGCAAACAACAAAGTTCTTAGCGCTGTCTGGCCCGAGGAACATAAATAAGATTAAAGGATTTCCAGGATGTAATACTGCCAACGAGATGCTTTGAAATAGCTATAATTAACCCAAGTTTTAAATTAGCCCTGGTCTAAGCACAACAACAGGGGTGGCCCCTGGGGACACGAAATATGGTGGAAATTTTGTATGTCATTGATCCTTTGGGAATGGTTGTTTTTTTGGGGGGTTATTTTATAGGTTTTTCGGAATCCTGACATTAAAATGGCTTTATTTAAACATTATTGTCCTCGGTGTATGCAGTTGATAGCGGAGTAGCTGGAATTCCGAAAAGCAAAAGCAACAAGTAGTACAAAGTCTACTGAATAGGAGAAATAATACACCCAGACCCACAGATACACAAACAGGCCATAACACATAACATACAGTCATAATACATACACTTTCTCTCACACACTGCCGGTGTTTGATGGATGCTTCTGGTAAGGTCTCCTTCTGTCATATCACTTTGTTATATGCTGTCTTTGTTAATGCTTCTTTCTTGCACAATTGACTGTTATCGGTGTTTTCTCCAACTCAGACTCAAATGCTCTCACATACTGAGCTGGCCTAAAAAGCTGTGGAGCCCAAAAAGTAATATCGCTGCTGTTCTAACCAAAACTTGCAATGTCGTTCTTCTGCGGCCCAGATGGAAGTCGGTGGTCCAATTGCCTTAAATTCGGCCCTGTTCACACATACACACAAACGCTGGGAAACTGAAAAATAGAAATGATCAGTCACACATCTTATAATAATGAGAGCAGGGGGTAAACTGTCTGTGACGCTTAATATGCATTTATGGCCATTCAAGCTAGACACTTGAAAGTTTGCATACTACCGTTTTTGATACTGCCGAGTTACAGGGCTGGCTTAGTTTTTGCGTTTGACCACGTCTTAGATTTTTTGGAAAACTAGGAAACGCCAAAGCGTTTAAACCCGGACTAAATTCCTGGTTTTCATAAAAACAAAAACAAACACGTTATTATTTGTTAGTATTCTTGTTACTGTTGATGTTTCTACTCCGTCTGTGAAAAACGCAGTGCATTAGAAGGCAGATGTATGCAATATCCAGTCATGATCATAATATTATCATTCTATAATGCAATAATATATTTTGTGTCTGAAATCCTCATTTTCTGTTTACCTCTTTTCCCTGTTTGGGACCTTCAAAGTGGCTAAAACAGAGCATTGTGGTCCAAGTTTGGAATCAAAGTCCCGAATATTTGTTAATATACAATGAAACTTCCAAGTGCAACAGGGCCACCGCTATTTGTTCGTTTTTTTTTCACTTGAAAAAGGCGAAAGCCGAAAATTTTGTGTATTTTCTGTCTTCTCTTTAATTTGCTTTGTATTGTTTGGACTATTGCTGCAATACTCAACGACAATCAATCGATAAAAACAAATTCGTTGTTATTCTTCGGCCGTCTCCCCTCATCAATGACTAGAATCACAGCTCTAGCCAGATCACCCCCCCCCCACACACACACACACACATACACAAACAAGCTCCTCAAAATTATGACTCCACTTCCTTAATCTCTACAAAAATTGCCCTGCTGATGTGTTGATCTGATGACAGTTACAAAATTTCGCCGTCAAACATCTTTTTTTTTTAATTTAATTTGGAACGAACAAAATTGTCATCGTGTTCGTTCGGAATTTCCTTTCTGATGATTGGCGTATCTGGATATTGGCTTTCCACAAAGTAATAACATCGATGTGCTGTAAAGAAACACCGTAGATATATTCGAACAACTACAGATGACACGTCTTTTTTGCCAGATATTCTATGAATCTCTTTGTCGTCTTTTTTGTGTTTTTTTTTTTTTTTTGTCTGTTGATTAAGGGGAAATACGGTATATCAAATGTTTATGTACGTATTGTCTGAAAAAGTATTGAAACTACGGAGTATATTTCATCTAAAACAGGTGTTTTTTTCCTCTCTGGCTAAATCAGGTCCTTTGCACGTAGGGGACTGCAACAAAAGGACGTGGCTGCTACATTTTGTCCAGAATCACATTCGATACACTTAACGGGCCGAACTTGTGAAACAACACATGTCATGATATCAGTCGTTTGAAGTATGTCTATGTATGATGGGAAAACAGTTTGGTGATATTTTATCTAAGGGAAATTTCCATTTTGAATCACACCCTGTAAATGTAACAGTGCGATGCTGGACAAAAGTGTGCAACAGGGACACAAGTCTCACAAGCAGAGCAGTCTTAATGCATGGGCACACCGGGCAGTGGTCCAGGGGCCTTGAGGGTTAAGGGAGTCCCATGCATGAGTAGTGTGTGTGGGGGGTGGGGGGGGGGGTGGGGGGGGGCAGGTCTGAGTAGTTGCCAGGGGGCGGACCGCAGCCTATTGCATTGTCCAGTGGCATATAATGAAATTAAGACAACCCGGCTCGTAGGCAGCTTCACGAGAGAGTCAAATGTATTTTGCTTTGTTGTGGAAAAATACCGTGAGCTCCAAAAACAAAACTTTAACACCTTCCTTTTCTTTTTTTAGTGGGCAAAGGAAACTATTAGTGGTACAAAATTATAATCCGGGTAGAAATAATCTTAGGTAGCACGGTCCATTTTAAAAAAATGTTACAATGTAAATTTGGCCTAGATCACAGACTAATAAATTAACCAGACTGGAAACATGAGCTTCGGGCTGTGTCGTTTTTTTACGGAATTTCCCGAGCGGCGGTCGTATAACCAACATGGCCGCCGCTCGGGAAATTCCGATTCTAGTTCTATCTGCAGTAGAAATTTCTTTTTCTTTGTCAAGATTGGTTGTACATGTATTAATTTCTTGGTGCGGAAGCAAACTTCCGCATTCAGTAGGCGCGTCAAAATGGTGTCATTCAAAATTGTAGCTATGCTGAAGCGTCGGTCGTTACCGTAAACCTAATGTGGGGGATGGCTCATGACCTTCCGCTGTTTTGTGACGTCACACAATGGGATCATCCAGTCTGGGTATTTTATTAGTCTGTGGCCTAGATTGCTTAAGTGGACGGTCTTTTTCAGAAACAATAGTATTGACGATATTATCATGAACGGTGGATTGGGAATGGAGATTTTAAGAAGAGTTAAGCCAATAAATGTGTGCAATGACAAGGACAAATTAGCCACAGGCAGTGAAAGTGCTACGTGATGAAGTTAGGCCGGATTGAAGCGCTGTGACAAATGGGAATACGGAGCACCTTGGGCTGATGTATTACTTAGCGAATGCCAGGAGACCTTGAGCTGTGTTGAGGTCTTTGTTTTCGGAGGATTAATTTTCTGGCCTTGGGATTTATACTTCTCTTTTTTTTTCTTGTTTTTGTTGTTTTTGTGTTTGTATTTGCATACTTGTTTGATCCCATAGGGTGGGGGGGGGGGAAGGGGGGTGGTGGTAGGGGAAAATAGTTGTTGTTGTTATACTTTACCCGGGCACCCGGTCCTGTTAAATCTGCTCTTTTCGTCTTCCAACTGCCAATATATCTATAATGTGCTCTAGGTTCATACGGGTCATCCGAGTTTTTCGTCCTTATCCGAAAAACATAAGATACAATTTGATCAGGGACAGGAAAATACCCCAAAATTCCAACCTGCTTGTGCCGACCGGGAACCGAAGCCGGTACCTTCGGCATAAGAGGAGAACGCATTGCCTCTCGACCAAGGAGTCCCCGGGAGTTGTTGAACTGAACGAGTGTTGCAGACTTCACAACAACGTCAGTGCATTTCATTAAATTTTTACTTCAGTGCTCCCGGTTTTGAAAAATAAAGAGGTGAATGGCGCACGGCGTTAAGTCTGCGTTGTATCGATTTTAGTGTCAGATGTGAAGAACACTTCCGCGCGCACTGGCGAGACCAAAACAAGACTTTGACACTGGTTCAGGGGCGTCGAAACTCTGTTGAGGTGGCTGGTAGAGAGATTTCCCGGGCCGAGTCAAATTGTGTCCACGTAACGAGGGTGTCATTCTGTACTGTTGTTACATTATGTACATACGTCCTCCAAGTGTTGGTTTTTTGTTGTTGTTGTTGTTGTTTTTTGCGCTAGGGATACGTATTTTAAATCCCTTTGTGACTCCAGAGCTAGAGAGCTCCTCCCGAAATACTCCTAACAACAGCCTTAATTAATTATTCTTTCAGATTTTCTTTTTGTTTTCCTTCGGTTTTTTGGTTGAACGGGTAAGGGGCAGGGTTAGAGATTCGACAAGATTTAGGGTTAAGGATAAGGAGTGGGTTAGGGACAGGTACATAATGTGTATGCGCCCCTAGCGCAAAATCCTTGGGGTGCGTACGTACAAGTAATGACAGCCATCATTTTCAGCCCAGGACGTCACAGCCAATTGCTGCCAGCAAAATGTATCCCCAAAAAATAGTGGCAGCAGCTGACTGTGTCCGACTCACAGACAAATAAATTAACCAGACTGGATGATCCCATTGTGTGACGTCACAAAACAACGAAAGGTCATGAACCATCCGCCATATTAGGTTTAAGGTAGCGACCGACGCTTCAGCATAGCTACAATTTTGAATGACACCACATTGACGCGCCTACTGAACGCGGAAGTTTGGTTCCGCGCCAAGAAATTAAAACATGTACAACCAATCTTGACAAATGAAAAGAAATTTCTACTGCAGATAGAACTAAAATCGGCATTTCCCGAGCGACGGCCATGTTGGTTATACGGTCGTCGCTCGGGAAATTCCGTAAAAAACGACACAGCCCGAAGCTCATGTTTCCAGTCTGGTTAATTTATTAGTCTGTGGTCCGACTGGGCTTAGTACGATAGTGTCTTCCCGGATTTACTGAGAAAATGTAGGAAATTATGGTGTACATAATCTTGTCTGCCAGCAGCTAACTGTGCCATTCCAGACTTAGTATGATACTATCCTAACGCGTAAGAGCTGCCCTCTCAAGTTGGTTTCCTGAATTGTTTTAGTAGGTGTCAGACCACCTCAGTCCAATGTATTCAGTGGCTGTGTAGACTGTTTCCCTAGTTTTGAGCTGTGCATTTTCTTCCTTTTACCTAATCCCCGGTTACATAGTTATCGACAAACCTCAGCGAAATGTGAGCAGAGCCTGCCAGTGTAGCGACATTTTTTTTTTTCTTTTGTATTTGAGATCCAGGGCAAAATGGGAAGTTAAAGTGTTCCGTATGTAGGAATACTGCAATATTCTCCAATATTACGAAATGGATATCTGTGTATATCGATAGCCTTTACTCACAGACCAGTCCGTGTCGAACGGGATTTTTAAATAGGGCGTGGAAAAAAGGGGGGAAGAGGGAGGGGAGGAACATGTAAGTGGATGTCATTGAGTGCTTGATGATGAATGGGTTGAGGAATGGACGAGTGTGTGGATGGGCGAATGTTTGAATGAATGGAAGAACACATCAAATGGATGAATGGGTGTGTGAATGGATTAACACAGAGATGGATGCAGTGGTTGTCAATTCAATACGCCCGCTGCAACCAGTCAGTGGATGCAATGGATGTAGTGGATGAATTAATGGATGTAATGGATAAATTAATGGATGCAATGGATTAATTAATGGATGCAATGGATACATTAATAGATGGGTAAATTAATAGATGCAACGAATACGTTAATGGATGCCATGGATAAATCGACGGGAGTAATGGATGCATTAATGGATGCAATTGATTGAATGGGTAAATTAATAGATGTAATGGATAAATTGATGGGTGCAATGGACAATGATAATTCAATTGTGAATTTGTTGTTTCTTTCTTTTTTTTTTTCTGTGGCACTCTTCCCAGCAGCGTTAATAACGAAAAAAAAAAAACGAGAAAGATTTTTCTGAAATACGGAGAAAAAATTGTTGACGTCAAGTAATTCTGCAACACACAAGAAATCCCAATGTTTCTTTCTTGGAAGGAAAAAAAAATTCGATGTTTTGGACCTCTGCATTATTGGAAAGCCAGGGATCTGTCTGTGTTCTCTGCTATAAATAACCCACTGAAAATCAGGAGAAAGTCTCCAGAAGAAAGTCTCGGCCAGTTTGTGTTAAAGATTTTTCAATTTGGGCGATTACGTCTCGTGTCAATAGGAGAGCCCGGGATGATAGAGCGACATGGCGTGCTTGGGCTGATAAGTGAGGGAGAGAGAGAGAGAGAGGAGAGAAAGTATGGGACCAAAAGAGGTAGATCGAGACAGGGTGAAAGAGAGAATGAATGAGTGAGGGAGTGAGGGAGAGCAGTGAATGATAGAGAGAGAATCTGTGTAAACGTTCGGAAGAGAGTCGAAATGAGTAAACCAGCGGCAGAAAGATTGAGTGAGTGAATGAGTGAATGAGTGCGTGACTGAGCGAGTGAGTGAGTGAGAAAGAGGGATACAGAGAAAGAGAGAGAGAGAGAAATGAGTGAGAGACACATAGAGACATAGAGAGCCTATGTTTGTAGGCCTATGTGTGTGTGTGAGAGAGATGGGAGGGGGGGCAGAATGTGAGTGGGCGAGAGACAAAGATAGCATGTGTGTGTGTGTGTGTGTGTGTGTGTGTAAGAGAGAGAGTGAGAGAGAGGCAGAAAGCACTTTGGATGATGTCCAGAGCGACAACAAAAAGTCCGTTCATGGGTCTGGGAGAAAAATGTGTGTGGGCGGAGAAGGGGGGGGGGGGGGGTAAGAATATTCCAGAAAGATCAAACACCATGCGACAGGGAAAATGTCAGCTATTAGACAGACCGACCTAGACCGTGTTTAATATTGAAGGGAAGAAAAGGCACTAAAGCCCAGGGAGTGTGAGAGATCAGGGGCGTATCCACTGAAAAGAGGATCTGTGGCAAAGCACAAAACCTGCGTCGTATCTGACATCTATCGGTCATTTTTATTTTTATTTGTGCACTTGTTTGATCCCATTTAGGTAAACTTGCCTTAGTATTATTGCAGCCCTGTCTAGATGAATCACTTCGACGCCACAGTGCAGCACCGGTCAGCGTTGTTTTTTTCCTTGGGGAGGTTGGGGGGGGGGGCGTAGAGGTTAATCGGTGATTTTTTTTTTATAGTTTTGCCCTGAGAGCCGGCCTCGTTAGGCCTGCTCTTCTTCGACTTCCAAGTACCAAGGTATCTTCAACGTGCACACCGGCCATCTGAGGTTTTCGTCCTTATCCGAGAAGGCTAGGTGCTGAACCTACCTACCAAAGGACCAGCCGGAAAACATGAGAAAAATCCCGAAAATTCCAACATGCTTGCGCTGACGGGGAACCGAAACCTTTACCTTCGGCATTAGTGGCAAACACCATAACAACAGCGCAAAGATAAAATTCAATGTCGTTAATTAATCTTTTAATTAACCTATTATGTCACTGCCTGAAAAGTTTAAGTGCGCTTTGTTTATAGTTTGTCCCCTTAGAAAGACGAGGTTCTATTTCCACCTTTTGGATGAACTGAGTTACACACTACACACCACTTCTACAGGAATCCACCACTGCATGTCAACACATCAAGCGGATTTGGTGTTAATTTGTAGGAATTATCAAAAAGAAAAAAAAAAAAAAGACGTACCTCTAAAAGCTATTAGCACACGAAACGTCAATGGCCCATTCCTAAAAAGTTGTCGGAGGGAAGTTTGTATTGACACTGTAAAGGGTCGATTCGATAGAATTATTTTTCACTACTAAGGGATGTTTGAAGGCGCTCGCTGGCACCTATTTAAAGTGATACTCAGAGTTGGTGCCCCGCCTGCCATAAATTAGTTACGCCTATGGGAGAGATAACTTTCTTGATGGATTAAGAACTTGGGTTGTATGAGCACTCAACAATATTATATCGGTGTGTTTGTGTACGTAGGCATAATGTGGAAAGCACGTGTCTGTGTGTGTTTGTCTAGCTGTATAGGAAGAGATGAAGCTAGAAAGTTGTCTTCGGAAGTCCATGCTCTGCCCTTCTCTCCTGCCCTCCCCTCCCTCTTTTGCCAACGTTTGAAATTTTTTGAAAGAGCCGAGACGTGCATGAGAAGATGAATGGGCAAAGCTGATGGGTTAGGGCAGGGCGGTATTGATTTTTCCTTGCTTGTGATCTGAAACTACCATCATCCCCAGCTCGGCTTAGGCAATATGACAGCGTGATTACCATGGGTACACAAAATTATAAAGGTCCACTTATGTCTTTATTGTACTGTGTACAGCGTCCTGAAGCTGGGCCAGGTAAACAATATTCTATTACAATCTCTTCTTCAACTAACAACAATCTCTCAGCGAAGTGGCAAGTAAGCCATTTTATAAGCAAGGACAAAATATGGTAAAAAGAAAAAGTTGTATGTAGTAAAGCCTTGCAGAAGAACTAACACAGAAACGACACAGTAGGCCTACACCGCAAAGGAAAAAGGAAAACAAAAGTCTATTGCCAAGAATAAAAAAACAAAAAATAAAAACGTAACAGGGTAGGAAACTGAACCAACAAAACATTCGAATAAAATATAAAAACTGAAATTTCTAGGACACATCTGTCGCCCCAGGAGCCTCGAACATCCAGAAGTCACGGGGAAGATCGAAGGCGGGAAAAGCAGGGGTAGACAGAGAAAAATGTTCACTGAAAGTTTTAATTTATGGAGAACAAATTGTCACGAGTGGAGTGAGCGATAGTTAATAATTACGGGGGGAAAGGAGGAGAGTAAAATTAACGCACGTAGACAAGTAAGGGAAAGCGTGCATGTTATGAGTGGTGGGGATCTGAAGGAGGCGAGGGCGCTGTATTACTATCACTGCAAGTTAGAACGTCCTAAAGAGCGGACGCAAGAGAAAGCCCAGTGGGCGAACATAAGGGGAGCAGTCGTAAGACTAGTGAGAGAGTTTTTTCCAGTGATGACTGGTAGGTGAAACAATGATTGATAATTATGATTGATGTATTATATTCGTCTATTACCATGATGTAAATAAGTATATGTGAGGAATGTGGAAGTCCTTGATATTGGATATAGCAATGTGCGCCATGAGCGATAGATGAAAGTTGAGTTCATGGATTTGTAGCACGAGTGAGTATTGTGTACTACGATGGAGGTGTGTTACCGTAAGATGTTTGGTGAGTGAAATGTGAACTATTGTGTGTACGCTTCATGGGTTGTAAGGAGAGGTGGAGTGAATAGAAATGGTAGGGTATTATACCAATGTAATGTTATTCTTGTAGGTGTCGGGGACGGGCCGAAGAGCCACCTCGGTGAGCACAGGGGATAGGCCAGCATAGGGCCGGAGGCCACACATAGGCCAAGAGTGAGGCTGTCGGTGCAGGACAGTAGAGGCACATAAAGTCGTGGCAGTCTGGCCACGGACAGGGACGTAGATATGAGCGTGAATGTGCTAATTGAAATGATAATGTATTATTGCCATGTTGATGGGCTATTGAAATGATAATGTACTATTGCCACGTTGATGGGCTATTGAAATGATAATGTACTATTGCCATGTTGATGGGCTATTGAAATGATAATGTGCTATTGCCCTGCTGAGGTGCTAGGGGAATGCTAAGGTGTTATGGCAATAGGAAGGTGATATTGAGAGACTGCGGTGCCAGTGAATTATTAATGTGCTATTAAGACCCTGAGGGGAGAGGCTGAGGCCGAAGTGTCTTTAGGAAGTAACTACCGGGTTGTGGATCCGAGGAAGAGTGCATGTGGGAATAAGGCCGTTGTACGGCAGTAAAATTCAATAATATAATGTATGTAATTGCGCTATTATCTGTATAATTATGTTTAATAAATGTGTGAGTCTGATGGGTTGTTCTGTTAAGTGTTAAACTTGTTCGTTCGTGATTGTTGTCCTGTCATAACTTATTACATCTCCCAGTCTGGGATTTGTGACACAAATAAACATCACAACAACAACTCTTCCTTGATTCGAGTGGAGAGCCATGATCACCAATGTCTGCACCAGACAGGCAACTGATGATGATGATAAAAATTGTTGTCTTTTATTATATCGTTTCTGTATTATTTCGTGCGCGAGGCTTTGTGACATACAACGTTTTCTTTTTGCCATGTTTTGTGTTTGCACCAAGCCTTGCTGCCAACTCACAGATTGTCTGTGGTTTTTGTAATACTTTGTCATTTTATAAGCAGCATCGGTGGAAGTGGCTATACCTTGAGAGCAATTAAATGAAAAATCTGTTCGCATAAATGAAATATGTTTGCAAAATCGATTGGGATTTTGACACGCAAGTGAACAAGACCACTGAACTCAAATGAGTCATACAAGTGGGCGCTAGCAAGACGGATAAGCTCCACTGATTGGCTCAGTCACTATCCTGTCGCGTGCAGAAGGAGTGGTCGAGGGAGGGCATCCATTTCCGGGGGCATCCAATCAAAAAGTGAAATTAGAATTAATTTGTTTTGAAATTTGAAATTATCTGGCTGTTAACATCATTGTTCAAACCCCCCTACAGTCCCGCAAGTTGGTGGGAATGTGGATCCGTGTTTTAATATGAGCGATTAGAGTAGAGAACCTGTTACATGTAAATACTGTGCATAATGTTAATTAGGATACTATAAAGTAGTAGTAAATCTTTGGGCGCTGTAGATTTCGCTTAAATTATATTAAAAGCTAGATTAAAAATATAGTTCTTTCTTACATGTCTCATTACTAGTCTCAATTATTCAGAATCTTGGGGCAAACACTCAAAGAGTTGGCCCAGAGCACCACCAAACTCTGCATGTCAATGTATCAATTGGTGCATTTACACGACCAGTGTACCACAGGTCTGACTGATCATTCTCATTCAGACTCCAGCAGAGTGTTTGTAGCGGCATAATGATCCTCTCTGATACTGATCTTGTAGCGAGCGTCAGCTGGTGCGGTGAGATTGCGGGGTGACAACGCTGCAATTTATCAAAGCCCACAGCGTTCACGAAAGGGGAGGAAAATTCTTGGGAGAGAAAACCCACATAATATGAGGCTTTTTCAGAGGATGAGAATCCTTGTCAAGCAAGTGCGTTGACCTTTTCGTTCTCGCACCCCTTGGGGGTCCTCAGGCCATAGATCTCACGGCGTAAAGCTGGGTGTCCTCCCGCAGTCTCAGATTGGTTGTGTCATCAGAGTTGTTGATCAAGGTCACTTCTTTTTTGTCACCCATCTCAACGGTGAACACGTTCATCGGTGCTTGACATTTCAATATACTATCAGAGACAAAATGCACACAGCCACGGGGAACACCATAGGCAAATAATTACATGTATAATTATAATAATATAGCTGGGTATAACTATAGCGATAACATTTTTATTTTCCATTATTAATCACATGAGCAGTAACAGCTGCCCTCTTTGTTATCAGAGTATAGGCTTAGAAGAACAGCTGGTTAGAAAACAAGGCAAGCTTGTATTAACAAAAACTGCAAGAAGAGTAGTAATAAAGGGAGTAAACGTTCCCTAGTAGAAGTAATAGTGTTGGGAGTAGCTAACCACTTATTATCGAGGATATTACGAGGACTTGACCTCTGCTTCGTTTTAGCGTATGCCATAATACGCCAAAACGTAGCAGACGTCATGCCCTCGTAATCGAGAGTGGTGTCTCAAAATTATATTAAAACAAATTTATATTCTATCAAAATGCTAAATGTTTCTTACACTTAAATAATATGATGTTTCAATAATATTGGAGCGACTCCACTTATGCCCGACCTTCCACACATGTGGGCGCCATTTTATGCCAAGTAGTTACACGACCAGCTAGATCACGGAGGTCCCAGGCGGACTAGCTAGCATGGGTCATCTGGTTTCGGAGGCTGGGGGAGGGGGTACCCTCTGTGATTTAGATGCAAGATTTGGGGGGGGGGGAAGCTTTGGTAAAAACATGTTATTACTGTAATGAGAATCAAGTGATCTATTAGCGCAAAATATTAAAATTTTGAAGATTCGTAAAAAATACATAGTGATAAACATCATATTCTATGTATTTAGCGCTAATTTATGACAAAAAATACGTAATAAACAGTTCAAACCAGGGACCTACATTTCCCAAGTGGCCTGGACCTTTTACCAGCGTTGCACGGGCTAGTACAGAATCTTATTCTGTGTTCATAATTGCCGTTGCCATTTAGGACCATTATGGTCTGTCATTACAAAGCCCCTCACCATTTCTAAACCCAGCCCTGTCTGTAAAGTGCTTTTGGGTGGGACAACCGGCAAAGTGGTTGTGCGCTTCCTGATATGGGTGTAAAGCAGTTTAGAATGATGAGAAGCAGGCAAGAGATGAGAAATAATTGGAAACATCATTTCTTCTTTAAAGAGCGTTGCCAGTGATCGCAGTGGAACAGGATTTTTTTCGATATTATGATACATTTCGTCAGCCTGCCCACTCCAACTTTTATGAGATTATATATCCCCGTCCTCGGCAATTTTTGTCTCATATTGATTTTTTGTTATTATTTGAATCGTTAAGATTTCTTTCCATCAGCGGGTTGTTGTTGTTGTTGTTTTTTTTAAAGAAAATTATGAGGTACAGATCTGATGTATGGAAAGCCAGAAAAATGTCTCTATGTGAATTTTCTTATACATTTACAAAATGATATCTGATGTCGGCGGTGGAAAACTTTACTTCGAACAGAAAATATTAGCCGTAAAGGAACACTCAAAATTCACTGATGTACATGAAAATGTGTAAATGCATATTAAGACACCTGCACAAAAAAAAAACACAAAAAAAAACAGAAGCCAGCGGTACCGGTTCAAACCCAAAGACAATCCTGCAGACAAAAAGAATGGGTGACGAGCAATGAGAGTCCTGAACTCGGTGTGGCCGGGGTTTTAGAAGATGTCAGGAAGTTAAAGGCCGAAAGAGCTAATTAAAAATGTCCACTCTCCCTCCGAAGACCACCATCTGCCTTGCTCCACCTGAGGAATTTCTTACCGCTGTGTTGGCTGTTCAGCTGATGAGAAAGGATAATTATTAATAACTGTTTGACTGATCTGACTTGATCTAATAGGCATCCTTCAGTCTCGGAAGACTATGGAGTTACGCTCTGTGTGTTTTTTCTGGTACAGCGTCTGGTGTGGCTGGCCAGTCCAATGCGGGAATGGCAATCTCTGTGGCAGGGTGGCTTGATCTAAGGCAACATTATTATATCCCAACCCCAACGTTAGCCCTAAAAATACTTGAAAATATAACACTTACTTTATAAGATGACATGTAGAATCATGTTATTGCTCCATGAGGGAAATTTACTTTCCCAGAGCGTTTAAGAGCACATTACATGGTAAAAACATCTAATCCATCATTAGGTACACACATCAGAACTTAATGGCAGGCATATTACATGAAATAACATGGCATAGAACCTTAACTCTTTCTATGCCATGAATTTTTCCATGTTTGCCGATACAGGAAGAAAATAGTAGGGGAGATGAATGAGGACTATATACACCAATTTATGAACAGAAAGCCGAGACTTTCTTTCTTCCCGAAACAAAATAGCCTAGCATTCTTGCCCACCGACACATCGATGATTGTCACAAACGTGCGTGTGACCGGCGAAAGAACCGAAGTATTGGCTATTGGCACACAAAGAGTTAAAATAAATATGGCAAACACCCAGCTATATTGTCATGTTGGGGGGAATTGATGAGGGCTAGATACAATCTGCCGTGGCTATCCATATTATTATGGGTGTCGAAATGACAGTCACTAGACAAGGAAGTGATCACGTATCTACCAAGTGCAGGAAATCTGACTGATGAAACATTTCCTGGTCCGGTTGTGATGATTCTTTTTTTTAAATCCGTTTATTCTATTGATCACAAGTTTACGGCTTCGTGAAGATTTTTAAAAAATGCAAATAAGCACCGAAATATTTCAAATGTTTCCTGAAAAAAACTGCAAAGATTTTCTCGATGATGAGATAAACAGACAGGCATATAGACAGTGCCGGATTTACCATTAGGCTAGGTAGGCTTGAAGCCTAGGGCCTCAAATTTACGGGGGCCTCGCCACTTCAGGCCAATCTGAATAATATTATTATGACACGTAGGTTTTTCTCACAATTGATGTTACAATGCATTGTAGTTTCTGAACAAATCTCCTGTTATTTTCCAAGCGTATGTCTTTCCGAATTTTAAACACTTATCATTATCATCATTGGCGTTACTCAAATTATTTAAAACACTTTCATCTTCCTCTAGGCGTGAAGATGGGGGGTTGGGAGGGGCCTCACGGCAAGAATGGCCTAGTGCCTTTCTTCATCTTTATCCGGCCCTGCCTACAGTAACAGATGTCACCAGGAGGGCAGACCGAAATATTGTTTTTCATACATGACTACAATGTCTCAGATCGTATATTTCATCTCCATTTCCCCCACATACCTTTCCTTTGCTACACATTTTGGAAGTTGCCCCAAATTTGCTCACACATTCTGAGTTTTTAGTCACTTTACGAATTGACCAATTACTTTTCCCCACATACTTTTCCTTTCTACATATTTAGAAGTTGCCCCAAATTTGCTCACACATTCTGAATTTCTTACTCATTTTACGAAAGTGACCAAATAAGGTTTTTCGAACAGACCGAACCACCTACTCTTTCAGCCATTCGGAGCTCCTGGGACCATTCTGGAAGGGTGATCGCATCACTGACAGATTAGACAGACGGGCTTAGGCTCCCTCCTTCGGTAAGGCTGGGCGGTACTAGCACTTTTTCAGTGTCGCGACTCCAGGCTCCGATGACATGACTTCTCGCTGGAGTTGACACCGTCACAAGACTCCATTGACGTCACGGCTCCTTTGCTGAAAGTTTCCGACTCTGTTGTTGACTCTCACCCCCAACACTGATCCCGGGAAGTGACGTCACGACTCCAGCACTGGTGTTGACGCCGAGACCCCGGCGCTGACCCTGAGAATTTGCATGATGCAAAGGTAAACAGTCAAACTTTAGTTGGCTGTCTCCTGTCTAGTGCGGAGCAATGGTACGGTACTACGGTAGGGGGGAAAGCAGAAATATTTCTCTCAATATTTAAAATCGTTTTAATGTAATGTTTACACGTATTAAATATAATTAGACAGGGGTGATGAGAAGGAAAACTAGAGAGCCGTTCCAGTGTCCGCACCAATACCGATGACCGGTACCACATTCTGGTGTCGGAGTCGCAAGATGAAGGTCAGTACCTAAGGAGTCGACACGCTGGTGTCGGAACAGTTCCCAGAACTTCTCCGTAGTCCATTCTCTAGCCGTGCAAAAATAGTGTACTTGGAAGAGTCGTAAACCCTAAAGTTAGACAGGAACCTTTTAGACAATAACTGTTATAAAAACAGTATGCCAGACAAAATCGTTTCTTCTGAGTGTGATCGATCACAACTGATTATTATTGTAAGAGCGCATCGCTTAGTTTTCCGATATTCACCATTGATTTTGATGATGAACAAGTTGTTAGCATGAAATTGTTGGAGTTTGTTTTTTCTTCTATTTCCTCATTTTGTTTGCTTTTGTCTGAAAAGGGGCAGACAGACAGACAGACTGACCGACGGACGGATAGATAAATAGACAAACACATAGATAGATAGATAGATAGATAGATAGATAGATAGATAGATAGATAGATAGATAGATAGATAGATAGATAGATAGATAGATAGATAGATAGATAGATAGATGTGGATGGATGGATGTGGATGGATGGATGTGGATGGATGGATGGATGGATGGATGGATGGATGGATGGATGGATGGATGGATGGATGGATGGATGGATGGATGGATGGATGGATGGAGGGAGGGAGGGAGGGAGGGAGGGAGGGTACGGGAGATAGCTACTGAACTAATAAATAAAGATACAGACTCCGTGAAGTCTGTGTACGTTAATCTGCCTTGAGAGCTGAGGTAAAGAGGCACCAACTCTGCCCAGTACTCAGGACTGGACATGCTGTGACAAAAATATCTGTGTTGGTAAACAGCCAGAGGCACTGGTCCCATTACTTTCTGTGTCAGTGGAAAGAAACATGATCGTCTCCTTTGGACAGCAAGCTCTTACGAGGTTGGTAAATTGTTGCTGAATATCTGTTTTTGTTGTAGCTGGGGAGAGGTGGGGGAAGGAGGGAAGGGGGATCTGTGTATGCTGTCTGATGGGGGGGGGGGTCGGATGGGGGAGGGTAGAATCCTTTTCTGGTACTGGGGAGGGTGAATAGGGAAGGAGATCCTATCTATGGTAACTGGGGAGGGGGAGGGTCTATATCTGGTAGCTGGGAAGGGAAGGGAGGATCTGAATATGGTATGGGAAGGGGAGGGGGAGGATTTGTGTATATGGTGACCGAGAAGGAAGTGGGGAAGTGGGAGGATCTGTGTATGTTAACAAGGGAGGGAAGAGGGTCTGTTCATGGTGGCTGTGAAGGTGGAGGGACGATCTTTGACGATGTTGTAGGCTTAGAGGTGCAAGGGAGGGGGAGGATATTGTATGGTAGCTGGGGAGGGTGAAGCGGGAAGAGCAAAGGGGGCGGAAGTACGATAGGTGGGGGAGAGGGAGGGAGAATTTGGACATGGTAATAAGAGAAGGGGAGGAAATGGGTAGGTGGACATGGAGGATCTGTATTATGATACAAGGGAGGATCTGTGTATAGCAGCCCGGGCCTGAGAAAACACTGGTTCTATAACACTGACTGTTATTGGAAAAGTCATAGAGCTTCTCATTTTCTCTATCCAGTCTCCCTTGGTGATCCGGCCCAGTGTAAATCTCAGTCACTGCGAGTTAGTCCATTCTGTCATTCTGTCCTTTACATCCGTGTATCCTGGGAGATTTTGGTCCCAGCGCTGATCTTCTCATTTATTTGGTCAGTCTCGGCCCGTTATATATTTTTTGACGCTGAAAGGATATTCCCAAAGCTGGCTAACACGAATAAAAGTGGGGGAAATAACAGTCGTTTTTTTTTTTCGAGAAATGTCTTCACCTCTACTTGCAACGAGTGGCTGGTGAGTTTTCTGATTCTACAACAATAATTGTGGCCGTTAGAGTATTGGCGTGTTTTCTGCAAACTCAGATTCGACCTCAAACCTCCAATTGTGAGCTGGACAAGAGTTATCGATAAAACTGAAAAACGAAAGAGTATGCACGAAGCACAGTAAATACTTTCAAAACATGGTTAGGGCTCTGACCGGAAATGGGTGTTTTCGAAGTAAACAAGAGTGACCCCAAGTCGAAACTGCGAGTCCAAACATATTTAGAAAAACATATTTCCCCAGAGCATTCTGGGCTCGCGTGTAAAATTTCCAGACAAGATAACAACAGTTTGAGAGAAAATCGGTGAAAATGTAAAGGCACATTAACTCTTTGAGGCTATAGAGCTGTAGCAATGTGTCCCTATCGAATAACAAGATTCTTATCCCTTTCATCAAAGTAATTGGTGATTGAAGTTTCACGTGCTCATAGCTATCAGAGATACCACTTTTTTCTCTTTTTAGTTACACTTCAAATTACACATTGAATCCTCTTGATACTTTGACACACAATGGAGAAGGCCCGTAGATGCAATGTGTAGTGTGTAATTCAATTCAGCCAAAAAGTGGAGATAGAACCTTGTCATTCAGAAGGGACGAATGGTAAACAGCACAGCGGTTCTCTCGGGCAGTAGTTGTCGGTATTGAATGTTTGTCTACTGTCTGGGTTATCTGTGGTATCAAATGGGCTTTGCCATTCATTAAGCGCCGGTCACCGCCCACGCAGGTGTCGTCAAAGTTTGCTGTTATTGAACCTCACCCAGTGATTAACTTCCCTCGCCGACCCGACTGCCTCCTGCTTCGGAAGAAGACGGTAGAAGCAAATCTACGTACATGCAATTCATTTTTCAATGGCATAATTTTTATATTATCACAAAGGTTGCATGATAAACTTTCGTAACCCACCTATAAAAAAAGTTGTTTGGCATGCTTCCAGCTCTTGACAGCCAACCGGTTGTGTTATAAGTCGAGGTTTAAATTCTCAACACTAAGAGTTAAAAAAACAACAAAACGTTTTATATGTCGTAAGTATTAAGTCTACTAAAGAAAATAATTCAGTTTTTTGCTTCTAGCGAAAAATCTTTAAAAAACGAGTTACGACATTTTAACCGTAGCTGGATTATAAATTCGGAGGACTAACTGTTCCTTTGGCCACCACAAAATGGATATTGAACAAAGATTACAGCAAACAATTCTTTTTTTTTTTTTTTTAGCATACTGTTTTTTCGTAGCACTGTAACAGCTGAGGTTGTTCTAGCACGTTATAGTAGGGGGGAGTTAGTTGATCTAACTACAACCCTTTAGAAAACGAAACTATTACAGCTGTAAAATAAATAAACACGAGATCCGACGATAGATTAAATAATACTAAAGTTTAATAACTGTATAGTGAACAATAAATTACTAGGAAGACACCAGCGAAACTAAATATCTACGCCACACAAAAGGAAACTCACTTACTCACCGACCAACCACTCACACAGGTCTATATATATAAACATTCCTACAGAAAGTTCCCGAAATAAACGTTACCTTTGCCCTCGCACAAACTAACCAATCACGCATCAATACGTCATCAGGTTACATCACTCAAGGCCAAATCTGGCGTAAACATCCTTATCCACAGTGTTATCGAATGTTCGGGAACATACTAATATTTACTGAACGAGTCAAAACACCTGACAACAAGCGAGCGAGGAAAAAAACTACTCACTAGAAAAGAAGGTCAGGTCACGGAGTACAGTACACTCTGGCGGTTGTCAAGAAATGAACACATGCTCACCAGTGTAACAAGAAAACGGGGGAGGGCAAGGGATAGCTTGCAGATGCTACACAACTCCCCAATTTAAGTTGAATATTTTTCAACTCCAAAACATTATTCAGCGTCTGCAATATCTTGAAATAATCTTATAGCACTCCCAATCTCACAAAGGTAGTTGTTAATTCTATTACAATTAATAACACTTTCAGTGTCTTCCCGAATGTCATCACAAATACAATACAATGCAGTGTACTTTGCATCACTAATACCATAACTAATACAATACCATCATTGTGACAAACCAATAGTTAACAGTAGGCCTACTAGTCAAAATAACACAACGCCACCACTGTGGTGAAACAATGGTCAATGATATTATTACAAATCATATATGGTGAAACGATGGCCCATCGTTTACACAATGCTTCGTGCACGAATCATAGCATATAACTTGTTGTACATAACATGGTTATCTCCAAAATGTATAACTCATACGTACAATGGCAAAAATACCAATACATACCGACCACTGATTAGGGTCTTTCTTCATCATATTAGGTCAAAACAAGTTACAACATTGCAATATAACACAAACACTGCTTGCTCGCAGTCCACATTTGGGTTACATTTTCAAAAATTACACCAAGTTCCATTGGTAACTAATATGACATAGCATAAAATCAAAATGTGACTAACACATCATGACTCTCTATCAGCCATCAATTCAATATTCAGTCACAGATGAACTATGTCCCCAATTACAGTACAATACTGCCGTCCTAGAAATTCATCTAGTAGGCAAAAGTATGGGTTACAATGCATTTCACTGATAGTGTACTACTTTAAAATACCCTGCTCAGGAAATCGGCACAGACATTTTCTCTGCCTTTTACGTAGTGAATCCTGAATCGATAAGACTGTAAAAATAAACTCCATCGTAATAACTTTGGACTGTCAAACTTGGCAGAGTTCAAAAACTCTAATGACCGATGGTCAGTTTGGAGCACAAACTCCTTTCCATACAAATACAAAGTAAACTTTTTTACAGCCCAAACAATAGCTAAACATTTGCACTCTGAGACCGAATATTTTGTCTCACGAGGCAATAGCTTACGACTAGCATATGCCACAGGGTACAACTTTCCCTCGTGTTCCTGCATAAGACTAGCGCCTAATCCGCGATCTGATGCATCAGTTGCTAAGACAAACTCTTTGGAAAAATCTGGCAAACATAACACGGGTTTGGAGATAATGACATTCTTCAAAGAGGTGTACGCTTTCTCCTGCGTTTCATCCCACTGAACTATATTGGGCTGACCCTTTCTAAGTAAATCAGACAATGGTGATGCAATCGCTGAAAAGTTAGGAATAAATTCATGGTAATATCCCACTAATCCTAAGAATGCTTTCACTTCCTTCTTAGTGGTGGGTCTGGGTGCGTCTCGTACCTTACATACATTCTCTTCTAACAGGCCAATCATACCTTCTCCCACTAAGTGTCCAACAAAGTCTACTTCAGACGTTCCAATCAGACACTTCGATGGTCTTGCAGTTAATCCAGCTTGGTCCATCCTCTGCAGTAAGTCCTTGAGAGTCTTCACATGCTCGTCGAATGTCTCTGTATGAATCAGCAGGTCGTCCACATATGCTGTCACATTGTTCATTCCACGGATCAATGGCTTTACGATCCTGTTCAGTGTGGCTCCTGAGTTCATCATCCCAAAAGGCATCCGAATGAATTCATAGTGTTCGCCCATGGTGACGAACGCCGTCTTGGGAATGTCTTGCTCTCGAACTTTCACTTGCCAGTATCCCTTGCTCAGGTCAATCCGAGAGAATAATTTTCCTCTCGAGAGACTCTGAAACACTTCTAATGGCGCTGCTGTCGGATGAGGGTCGAATACTGTGATCTTGTTTAACCTCCTGTAGTCGATGCAGACTCGGTTGGATCCGTCCTTCTTCTTGACGACAACAATAGGTGAAGCATAAGCTGATGAGCTCCTTCGAATGATGCCCAGCCGTTCCATGGTGCTAAGCTCCTCCTTCAATGAGTCGCGCATAGCGTAGGGCACCGGGTATGGTCGTTGACGAACTGGTACTTCTGTCGTCAGGTCGATGCGATGTTCACCCAACTGACAGCATCCAGGGAGATTGGTGAAGACATGCTGGTAATTCTTCACCACATTGCAGAGTTCTTGACGTTGTTCCGATGTCAGTTGCGTTCCATACTGGACCTCTCTGTAGCCTTCATTCTGGTTCCAGCTTCCTAGGTCGGCAAGGTCCTCCGTCGTTCCACCGTTGTCGCCTTCCAGGTCGCCGTCCTCGATGATTGTCATGCCAGCTGACTCCACAGGTTGACTCTTGTCCATCATGTCGTCCTCTGCCAGTACAGTCTCAGCACTATCACCGCCGCCGTCCTTTATGGCGTTGACATGTTCAGGCGTGGTGTCTCTCCTACTGTTGTCCATCCCACACATCTCGGTCACAATAGGTCTCGGTTCCATTGCCACTGCTGCTGCTTTTGACGTCCTTGGAATGTATCTCTTGAGGAGGTTGGCGTGCAAGGTCTTTTCTTTTGCACCCATCTTGACTCTATAGTCGTTGACACCGACAACTGAGACTACCTTATATGGTCCCATTGGACTAGGAGCTTGTTAGTGTTCGTCGGCAGTAGCACCAACACTTCATCTCCGGGGCGGAACTTCCTCTCTCGCGCCTTCCGGTCGTAGTAGGTCTTCTGTCTACCTTGAGCCTTGGAGAGTTCTTCCGTCGCTAACTTCCATGTGTCCTCCAGCCTCTCACGCAGTTCCATGACGTACTGGTAACTGGTCTTCGTTTCCGGCTCCTCTACGTCCTTGGTCCATAGTTGTCGTAAGATGTGCATTGGTCCTCTCACAGTTCTCCCATACAGCAACTCGAATGGGGCAAACTTGGTCGACCCTTGGGGAACTTCACGGTATGCGAAGAGCAGCGGGTTGATGTATCTGTGCCACTGCTTGGGTTGCTCTGCGCACAATCGTCTCAATGTTTTCTTCAGTGTGCCGTTGAATCGCTCCACCAACCCGTTGCACATAGGGTGGTAGACTGTAGTGGTCGACTGTCGAATTCCCAGTAGTCTATTCGTTTCCTTCATGACATCTGACATAAACTGGGTCCCTTGGTCGGACAAGATCTCTTCGGGCACACCCAAACGGCTGTAGATGTTCACTAATGCTTCTGCTACCGTTTCTGCGTCGATCTTCTTCAAGGGTGTGGCTTCGGGGTAACGAGTAGCGTAGTCTATGTACACCAGGATATACCGATGTCCACCTTCACTTGGGGGGTCGATAGGTCCTACTAAGTCCACGGCCACTCGCCTAAATGGTACGTCCACTACTGGCATACTCTGCAGGTGCACCTTTGGTATCGCTCCTTTGTTCACTGTCCTCTGGCATATGTCGCATGAGCGGCAGTATCTCGCGACGTCACCTTCGATACCAGGCCAGTAAAAATTGCTCATCACTCTGTCTTTGGTTTTCTTCACGCCGAGGTGTCCTCCGACGATCGAGTCGTGGGCAACACTCAATACATACTCTCTCAGTTTCTCGGGTAGTACCACTTGCCTTATAACCGTCGCCTGTCTCAGGTCCTTGTAGATCCGGTACAGTACTCCTCCATGTTTCTCAAAATGAACAGATTTATTGCCTCTATTAGTTCGGATCTTCTTCTGCTCTAACTTCCTAATGACTTCGTCTTCTTCTTGGAGTCGGATAAGTTCCTCTCTATCCACTCCCGCGTGCCGTTCTGCCCTCGGCACCTTCAGCGACGTAGACCGGTCCTTCCTCTTCTCCTGGGCCCTCGTGGTCACCGCTCCTACCATCACCTCAGTATCAGGGTCGTACGGATCCTTCGCTCCGTCCACGTTCCCGACTACTAGGTCGCAGATGGTCTCCGGGAGACACAGCGCCGTCACTTTGCCCGTCAGGTAAGGCGTCTTCACGTCGATAACGGCTTCCTCCGCCGCTAGCAAGGAGTTATCGATCCTCGCGATAAGTTTCTTCCCACCGGTGAGCTGTCCGTCGTCCACCAGTGCTCGCCGCACCACTACACCTTCACAGCCGGTATCTCTTAGGACGTCTACTGCTCGATTTCCAATCAAGCCCTTCATCACTGGTAACTTCAGCTTCTCCACGGTCCTTCCGTCACTGCATCCTCCGCACGTAACAGGCACCGCTAACTGGAGCTTCCCGTCCTTCATTACCGCTTGAATGTTGATGCTGGTGTCAGCCGTCGTCGCATCCTGTCTCGACGACTCGTCCGCCGCTATAACTACGGCCGCCGCCGCCTTGTTCGGCTTGCCTCGTCCCATCTCCTTCTGGGCTGGACACATTCTCCGAACGTGGCCTGGCTTTCCACAAAGGTAACATTTCAACTCACCTTTGTCGTTTAACTTTGCACGACACTCCGTCGCCTTGTGTCCCGGCCTGTGGCACCTATGGCAGACCTGTGGGCTTCTGTCTCCGTTGGGCCTCTGTCGCACTGGCCGGCTCTGCAGTCTGGCGCTCCCGCTGAGCGTCCGGTTCCTCGCTACCAGGTACGCCTCCGCTGAATCTGCGATGTCCTGTAGCGTCTTTGGTTTCCTCTCCCTCACATGGGTTGCAAGGTCTGGTGGGCAGGCATCCATGAATTGCTCTCTGACGAACAGATCTCTCACTCCTTCGTAGGTCTCCTCCGTCTTCGACAGCTTTATCCACCTCTCTAGATAGGTCTTGATCCTGGTCAAAAACATTCCAACATCTTCTCCATCTTCAGGCTTACCTTGTCTGAACATGAGTCTGTATCCGTCCTCTGACAGGTTGTACCTCTTCTGCAACGCTTCCTTGACCTTGTCGTAGTCCTTGGCTTCGTCGATCGGTAGTCTGCAGAAGCACTCCAAATCTCTCCCGGTCAGCAGGGCAGACAGTGATGTCGTCCAGGTGGATCTGGGCCATTCAGCTGTCTCAGCAAACCTCTCAAACCGCAGCAACCAGCTATCCAGATCGTCCTTCTTGTCCTGAAATGCAGGTAGCTTGGGTCTCTTAGAACTGGCGTGGTCGCTGGTCCCCTGCGTCGACTCGCCTCCACGCTGATGGCGGATCCTCTCCATCTCCAGCTCGTGGTTCATCTCCTTCTCCCGAGCCTCTATCTTCAGTTGCTCCATGCGCTCTTGCCTCTCTCTTTCCATCTTCAGTTGCTCCATGCGCTCTTGCCTCTCTCTCTCTCTTTCCTCCCTTAGGCCTTCACGGATGTAATCCTGTCTCTCCTTCCCAGTGAGCTCCAAGGCGTCTGCTTCCTGGCTAAGCCTTCCAATAGCCTCTGACATGTTGTAGATAGCTTGTCGATGATATTCCTACAATAAACTATGTAAATAAATCTAGTAATTTTGATCTGGTCCCCTCGAATATGGTCGGATCCCGGACGAGCCCCCAATATGTAACAGCTGAGGTTGTTCTAGCACGTTATAGTAGGGGGGAGTTAGTTGATCTAACTACAACCCTTTAGAAAACGAAACTATTACAGCTGTAAAATAAATAAACACGAGATCCGACGATAGATTAAATAATACTAAAGTTTAATAACTGTATAGTGAACAATAAATTACTAGGAAGACACCAGCGAAACTAAATATCTACGCCACACAAAAGGAAACTCACTTACTCACCGACCAACCACTCACACAGGTCTATATATATAAACATTCCTACAGAAAGTTCCCGAAATAAACGTTACCTTTGCCCTCGCACAAACTAACCAATCACGCATCAATACGTCATCAGGTTACATCACTCAAGGCCAAATCTGGCGTAAACATCCTTATCCACAGTGTTATCAAATGTTCGGGAACATACTAATATTTACTGAACGAGTCAAAACACCTGACAACAAGCGAGCGAGGAAAAAAACTACTCACTAGAAAAGAAGGTCAGGTCACGGAGTACAGTACACTCTGGCGGTTGTCAAGAAATGAACACATGCTCACCAGTGTAACAAGAAAACGGGGGAGGGCAAGGGATAGCTTGCAGATGCTACAAGCACAGTAGCTGAGTTCTGAGGTTCTACTGCGAGTCATTATTGACCGATCTTCTACCAATTCCTGCTCAACCATTAATTTGACTTCCACAATGTTTTTGCTTCGTACAATGTCGTAAATCTTGGCCTAAAAACTGAAAGAATGTCCCAATGTATTAGATATGTCGTAGTCACATTCTTACACGATGTTCTAATCATCCGAAATGAGATCTTGTTATGAATTTAGTCAGAATACTAGAAAGCAACCGTCAGACTACTGTTTTTTTTTCATTTTTTGTTTGTTTCTTTCTTTCTTTCTGCACTGCCTATTTTGGGCGGGGGGGGGGGGGGGAGTTCTCTTCTCTGAAAGTGAGTGGTTATTGGGCGCTTCTGATAGAGTTTCCTTCAAATCTGTCCTATCATTCTATTGTATTCTGTGTGTCTTTGCTTCTTCTTGGCACTTTCTGTCCATAATCATGTCGACGATGCTTTCTCCGAACTGATACTCAAACTTCCATGAAGATCTGCACTGTGGGCTTTCCCAAGAGTTCCAATTTGTTTTAAATCGATCCCCCTGTACCAGGCTGGGAACAACCCGCATTACCAAGTCTAAATGTCATCCAATTTGTGTGGATTGTTTACGCCACACGGAGATGAACGCTCGACACAGTGCGCTTATAAATGCGCTTTCTTTAAGAGAGTAGTTGGTATTGCATTAGAGACGCTGTATTCATAGGAAAATTTGATTTCGTTCCGCCCCGTGAAAAGTTGATGAATAATTCAAGTGCTGGTTTTATTCAAAGACATTTCCTACCTTTTCACAGAATAATTATATCCCGATCCAATGACTTCGAGACCTGTGGCCGTATGCATAATCAATGCGTAAACTAAAGTAAATACGTTAACTGGTGTTAACACAAGAAATGAATACAATTTCTCGTGTTAACACCAGTTAACGTATTTACTTTAGTTTACGCATTGATTATGCATACGGCCATTGTTCCAAGTAAAATAGTTTTTGTAGTCTGTTGATCCCACAGGGATGTTGTACGGAATCAATATTTAAATACGGACCAAGACTCAACTAAATAGAGATTCGCACTGAGGCGGAATTTTGGAATTTCAGGGCAGATTATACCCCTATCATATGATAATACATAGTACCTCTTTTGCGAAAGTATAGAAATAGTCTTTTACCTTCTTCCTCGAGATTGTGCATAATTACTGCGTAGTAATTCTCACTGACGTTCAATAATGCTTTCAACGCGTTCGCCGTTGCTATATTCAAGTGACCCACGTTTCCCCGTCACTTTCCTTAGATTTGTCTTAGCCAGCATTCTTACGTCAATCCGAGGTAGGAGTCTATAGCATGTCCTTAGAGTTGATAAAGTTACCATAGATAGGAGTCGGTGTAATCGAACCAACGGCGGCGGGATGTTGTAACCAACTGACCTGTAAGTGTCCAAAATGCGATGAGAGGATTGAATTAATCAATAGCAATAAAAGGAACAAAAGAGTTTGAGATACTTCGCTTGGCAAATTTATTGTCCTACAAAATATATGAACTAATTTGAGTTGTGCGTTTGAGATTGGGCTTTACTGCGCGCCAGCACCATAATGGCCACTTTGCGCCTTTCACGGTCTACTTTTGGTACTTCATTTATGTTTGGTATTCAGAACTTCATCTATATAAATTTACAAATAGAATTAAATGGTTCCGGATGAATTCTATTACACTGATAAAATTCTCAAAAGTTGTGTTGTGTGGATCTGAACATATTATTATGGATGTGTATAAAAGTTTTTAAATCAAATTATAGATCGTGTCCTCTCCAGAAAGGACTGGACGCGCTGTGGGTCTACCTCAGAAAGAGCAAAATAATAAGAAAGAAAGAGCAGTACTCTTTCTAAGGCCGAAATTTGAGTGATGGAGGCCAAAACGAAACTAACTCTAAAACTGCACTCATGATCAATTTATAAGCCTGAAGATGGTCAGTATGGCGAGAATGGCCAGAGGTGTTGGTGAAGATCAGAACAGCCGCACCTCTAAGACCTTGGACTGGAGTGGGGAGGGGAAGTTGAGAAACACCGTCCAATGGATGAAAAACTGAATATGGAAAACTAAGATTACAACAGAACTACACCTGAGAGATGTAATTCCCATGAGCAAGCTTGGCGTCAGTCGTACATGATGGTCAGACATCAGCCGAGCTGGAAATATATACATAGAGAAAGTAGGAACAGTTCTTCAAAAAAATTTGAAATTCAGCAAGGATATTATGTAAATGTAGGGAGATAGAAGTTTCAAACGGTTAAGAACACTTTATGGACGCTTGTATAATTTGTCTCTCCTGGATATTCCACCATGACTAAAACGCCGAATGTAGGGAGGTACAAGTTTCGAAAGGTTAAGAACCACTCATGGACACTAATATAACTTGTCTCATCTATGGCTAAATGCTTCCGCGTAATTCGACCACTGACCCTCAGATTTCATTGCTCATGTCTTAATCTGACTACCTCGGGCCCTTTTTCAGGATCCCTCTAGACGTCTAATCAATCGGCATCTATTCATCTCTCTCGTGCTCTTCATTTATCGAGCGAATCTACGAGTTGTGGAACCTTGAATGGATTCGCTTAGTAAGCAAGAGTCGCTTCACATTAAATTGCCCGGCGCGATACCCAATCCGGGTCAGTCTGTGGCAGTAGAAGTAAGGGTCGAGGAAAAACCTAGAAGATTAACATGGTAGGAGAACCAATAATCTTCTCCTCCTGCGGCCAAGAAGATGGGAAAATGACTGGTGACCGGAATTTGTTATCATAACTGGTCTTGTCTTGGTTTTCTTTATTCCTTACTCTGTCCTCTCCTCGGACATTCGTTAGTGATCTCTTTTCATTCCCTCTCCCACCTTAACAGTTCGAAGTCTGACTCAGAAAGTAAGTTGTTCTTTGCTGAGTAGAACAGTGCGTGCTCTTGCCACCCCCCCCCCTCTCTCTCTCTCTCTCTCTCTCTCTCTCTCTCTCTCTCTCTCTCTCTCTCTGTCTCTCTCTCTCTGTCTGCCCGTCTCTCCCTGTCTCTCTTTATCTCTCTCACACATATCTCACATACACTCTCTCTTTCTCTCTGTCTGGTTCCTTCTTTTCTCTCTTTCTCTGTCTACCCATCTGTCTCTCTGTCTCTCATCTTCTTTTATTTATCTATCTATTTATTTATTTAATTGATTATTTATGTATTTATTTATTTATCTATTCGTCCATTTATTTATGTATTTTATTTATTTCAGTTAATTCGTGTACTCCGATAGTGTGGATAAGATCTTATATTAGACACAGAATACAGATGACCAAAGCCAGTCGTGGGAATAATCTTTCCTCTTTTACCTGACAATACCAGAATTTAATATCAGGTCAGCTGCCTGTTCCTGGTCATTAGGGTCTCTAAGAATGGTAATTATCAGCAGGAATGTTGATCGCTGTAAACTCAGACGACCCCAACTGGCCTCTACATGAAAACATAATAATTATTATGATCCCCTTGGTTTTAAAACAGTGATTGACTCCGAGTGCAAGAATAAATTCCAAATCGAAGCCAAGGCGCGCACAAGCCCATGTTAATCTGCCGTCCTGTTGGATGGTGACGTCAAGACATCGTGTTTCATTGAGATCCAACTAGTTGGCTGGTGTGCGACATCTTGACATCTTGACATCTCCACCCAAATCGTCGGCCGATCAGCGCTTGCCTAAGGGGAAGGATTATTTTAACCAGTTGAGGAATTTTAGTCACATTAGCACTCCAAACTGGGAAAGAATGTAATCTGGTCGCTATAATCTATGATCCATTGAAATAAAGATATAATTTTATGTTTGTTTTTTTTTTTCTTTGAGTGCTTTTTAGTTTCAAACACTGTGTCAATAATCACCACTGTAAAAGTACAATACTGAGAATATCATCACATTTTAGTCTCAAAACTGAATTGCTGGGGACTGTTTTCTTTGGAACTAAATATTGTCCGTCCTTTTTTATCTCAGAGATCTGAGGATGAGAGTGGATTAAATGTTTTGTTAATATGTGTGAGTGGGAGCGTGATGAATTGATCTTTCGTAAATCCTGTTTCTAATTTTAGTTCAGAGCCTTAAATGACATTACTCTAGGTGGATTTGAGCGCTAAGCAAGCTAATTTGTACATAACAGATGGCAATTTAAAATGGTGTAAGGATTGAGAAACCCCTTGGGGCTGCATGCGGACCAACGTGGCCTGGCATTCCGACAACCATTGTTTTAGATGCACAATGATATTGTTTTCCTTTCAGTCTCTGTCAGCAGCTCACAGACATGACGTGGAAAGAATCGATTTTGTTGCTCAGTGTGCCATCCCAGCAAAAATCATCATGATTGAAGAGTAAGATATGATGATACATTCTGAACAACCGGTGTTCATATCACACATACCGCCTTTTTCCAATAACACGGCAGCGAATTCTGCTCCTCAGCGTGTAAACTATACTGGTCTGGAGACATGCTGGTACAGAGGCAAGGTGCTTGCCTCTTATACTGAAGGTACCGGGTTCGAATCCCGGTCAGTGCAGGCATGTGGGAATTTTGGGATTTTGCTAACATTTTCCTGCCCCTGATCCTATGGTAGGTAGGTCCGAGCATATAGTCGTCTCGGATAAGGACGAGAAACACGGTGGGCCCATGTGCACATTTTGCACGTTAAAGATACCCTGACAGTTGGAAATCGAGAAGAGCAGGCTGAACAGGCCGTTGCCCGGGCAAAATTAAATTAAAACCTATCCCTAACACCCCCCCCCCCCGGAAAAAAGCCACCGACAGGCGCTGCGCTTTTGCGACGATGTGTCTGCTCCAGTTGTAACTGGGCTGCAATGACACAAAGGCCAATTTCCCCAATGGGATTAAATTAGCATATAAATACAAATACAATACAAAATACAAAATATATTCTACCATGTTATGTTGTTGTTCGCAAACGGTCCCTCTTATATAACATACAATTACGCTGTATTATATCACCAGTGGCAGCTTTGATAGAATCGATAAGATACCCTCACCCATCAAGATCGAAACATCTAATGAGAGAACTCACTCTTCCTCTGGAGATCGTCACCTGTCTCTCTCCACCTGAGGAGTTTCCTACTACTAATCCATATGCGGCACAATTGAACCGTCACAGAGTTTAAACGCCATGAATCCCAAATTAAATTTCAAAACGAAGTTTTTGAAAGGTCTTAAGTACTCACATATAATTGCACCTTGTGCAGATAATACCACAAAAAAGTATTGCATTGTTCCGTTGCATTTTTATTTTCTTATTTTTTTTCCTCTTCAGCTTGATTTAAACATCCTTACATAATATTTTTTTAATTATTTTTTTAATTCTCTATTTTCTTCTTTTAGAATTGCGATCGTACAATTGTCTTGTTGTTTATTCTTATATCGGGCTTTCCAAAATATATTTTTCAGGGATACAGAAAATGGAAATAGAACAAACAAGTGTTAAAACTGGGGTCGCGAGACATCAGATCTGGAAAATAACAGCGTTTTTAGATGATACCAGCTGCTATCACACCGTTGTTCTCTGCCGGCCAGTTATCTCTGAAATGAAAAATTAATGAATATTTTTTTAATGAACAGTATAATATTATTTGGTTTGCTTGTTTTGTTCAAATCTTATCACAGCGTTTTATATTTCGCGTGAGCTCATGGATTCCAACTGGAATCTTTTCATTTGGTTTTACTTTTCTTTTGGACGTCCAAAACTCTCATGGTGGCCCAATAAATTGTTGTAATTAAAGGTACTAGCTGATTTACCCGGCCCTGCCCGGGAGAAGTATATAACTTATAATGATCTAGGCCTAAGACACAAAGTAAAGTTCCTTCCACAGACAAAGAAATACAATGACAGAATCAGTATGGACTTGGATTCCCCGCCAAACTCTGGAGTTTGTTTACTCTTTTTTGCTAAAGTTTACAGGCGATCCATGTTTTCGATAATCCACAATTTGCTTCCTTCAGCGAATGAACGATGGGGGAAACTACGCCACGGTACTAAAAATAGATCTTAATAGCGTGTCTCTGTTCTAAAAGCATGGAGTCGGAAGTGTTTGTTGCGAATTTTATGTGTGAATTATGCAAACTGAACAAATTACCCACAGTTTCCAGCATTTTTATATTATCACCTTACATCACAATAAGTGGAGTTATAGGCGATGAGAATGTTTCCAGAGTTTTGGAGCCCTCCCGAAAAGGGCCATTGAGGGCAGAACTTTCACACTTAGCTCCATTATAGTATGATGATGTATGCAATGGCAACATTTCCACTGAAAGGCGATGCCCTTCTTCATGCAGACAGCCATGTTTTAAATGCTGCAAATTCTTCATCGAAACGGTTTTTGATGCTTAACGTGTTTGGCTAAGGATTTGTTTAATGTTTGCTGTGTTTGGCTAAAGATTTGTTTTTTTAAGTTTGCCGTGTTTTTACTGAGAATTTGTTTATGTTTGCCGTGTTTTGCTGTAGGTGTGTTTGATGTTTATGGTGTTTGGCTGAGGACGTGTTTGATGTTTATCGTGTTTGGCCAAAGATGTGTTTGATGTTTATTCTGTTTGGCTGAGGATGTGTGTGATGTTTCTCGTGTTTGGCTGAGGATGTGTTTGATGTTTGCCGTGTTTCGTTCAGGGTTTGTTTGATGTTTGCTGTTTTTGGCTGTTTGATGTTTCCCGTGATTGGCTGAGGATTTGTTTGATGTTTATCACCTTTGGCTGAGGGTGCTTTGATGTTTGAGGTTTTTGGCCGACGGTTTTTAGTTTGCGGTATTTGGCTGAAGATGACATTGTGTTTGTTATTTACCCTGCTTGACTGAAAATGTGGCTGATGTTTACCGTATGTTATATATTGTTTGATACATGAAAACTCCCTTAATTAGATCCGCTGCCGAGATTCACCCTCGCCGGCACTAATTGGCTTTGATTGTGAAAAACCCTGCCAAAGGCAGGTCAGGAACTAAGCATATTATCTGGTAAACAGAAAGTGCTAAAGGTCAGTCGATGAATCGATAAGGAGCCAGGGAGACTGGGAGAAGACAACCAATCTGTCCCTGGACCCAAATAAAAGAAGACGTTGCGGTGTACACAAAGGCTAAAGACAGGGGAGAGAACAAACATGGGTTTCGCACGCCAAATCAACCTGGTAATGATTTCTATTGAACGGTCAGCTCAGGAGATCTCAGCCCGAGCATGCTGGGGCATGCCTGCTGTAAGATAATTTCTCATCCTCTCCTCCACTTCCAACCCACCATTATTCCATGTTTTCATGGACATTCGAATAGATTTTGTCCCAGTGTGCAGAAATTCAAGGCGTTTTTTTTTTGTTGTTTTGTTTGAACCTTCAGCGAAAGCTTTAATGGGGAGCAGGATTTGCCTGTTTGTGGCTGGTAATACTGGTTTAAAAAAAAACGATATCTAAAACAGGCTTTTAGCGTGTTCGGCTCCAGGGGGATAAAATGCCAGATTTTTACTTATTAACTTGTCCCTGCCAAGATCCGCTTTTAGGTTTTTCCCAAAATGATATTTTATAATATTTTAGTAGTTGACAGTACGTTAGTGGACGGATCATGGAAAAGGCCCAGTTTGACGTCACAGACTCTACAGGGACCAAATAAATCTCAGCAAACTAATTTAGTCTACATCAGCAGGGACAATGTTTCGTGACTTTCATAAACTCTCTGTCCACACAGAAAAAAAAAATTGTAATTGTGTTTTCTTCGTCTGGCACAAAATAATTTGCACACGGTACTCGACTATAACTAACTCTTATTGCCAGTCGTTGGTTTGCCCGTTTATCAATAACTCATATCAGATACCGCAGTTCACAATAATAATAACAATAATAGCCTAGTAGTAACGAAGTAAATTTAAATATCGCTCTTTTCCTGACGGCTCAAGGCACTTTACAGAGAAAAAAACAACCACTCTTATATGCGTACGTACATACAAGCACAACTACACATGCGCGCGAGCAGATGCACACCGCATACATACAACACACATTCTCACTTACTAGAAATTGACGAAATTTTATAAAAAACACAGAAAAACTGTGGGGTCGCAGCAAGGCTATAGGAAGAGTCAAAATTTGGCACAAAAAAAAAGAGAGTTCTATGTCTTCTCTTTTAGTTTGCGTTTCATTGTGTCGATTGGGTATTATTTCTTGGGCGAGGCTTTGCTATGCTACATACAACTTTTTCTTTTGCCAAATTTTGATTTTCCCAGTTTCTAGACATGGCACAGAAATGCCACCAACAGACCAAATACTTTATAAATAATAAATAGTTGTGTTTTTTGTTTTTTTTAACTATATTTACACTTGTTGATGGATTGTGGCTCCATAATTTCTGTTCGATGGGGGCTCATTCCACATACTGGGACTAAAAGCTGAAAACTAACATCTACTGAATATTTCCACATTATAATCTGGCTTTGTGAAATTATTGTTGGTACTAGATCTTAACTTCACGACTACACACCATGCTGTCACTGTCCGACGCTAATAGCATGTACTCCAAAAGGCAACGACCGGTTAATTGCATTCCTGAGCACGCGGGCTATCAGATAATATAGAAAAAGAAATGCGCCAGTAGGAAACTGTGATAATCCAGGAGAAACATTATGCCACACGAGTAAGTAACCAAATGACAGGTTTTCTTCTTAGTATCTCAAAAGTATCAAAAATGACTCATGCTATTAATGTAGAGCATTGACGACGAGTGAAAATACTAACTTCATAATGTTCGACCCATACATGTAGCAAAGACACAACTACCGTGTCTAATTCACTGTTCCCTGTCCACGGTGCCGACTAGGCAGTGCTCATAAATTTAGTTGAATCTTGGTCAAATGCTCACGCAAGACCGTGCCCGACTGGCCACTTCCTAATATTACTCTATTTGCTTGTATTCCTCAGAGAGCCTGGCGAGTGCAGCCCAGAGCTGTGTGTCACAAATGATGACCTGTACGCAAGAAATGAGACAAGAGCTGGTGGTCCTCGACAATAAAACTAGTCTTTGTGGGTAAGTTACACATGTACACACAATTTAGCATACATGCTCATGCGAGACGCTGGCATACACTGGCATAGATTTGCAAACCCAGTTGAGAGAGTCACAAATTGAGAACATGAAAACGAACGTACTCGCGCACACATGCATGTTCACAAAGTTAGAAAAGTGACAACATGACAATGTAGAGGAGCGTAAGTGCGTATGAGCATGCAAAGTCACTCTCTCTTTCTCTCTCTCACTCTCTCTCTCTATCTCTCTCTGTCTGTCTGTCTTTCTCCCTCACACACAAACGCACTCTCTCTCTCTCTGTCTCTCCAGGGCCCTCTTTACATCGTTATGGGCCTCTGGGCAAAGCCATAGGCTGCGACCCACCCCCTAGGCTACTCATGATTTTGTTCTTTACCTGCTGCATTTCGTTACGTCAGTTCCACCTTCTTCCACGATTATTCTCTCTCTCTCTCTCTCTCTTCCTCTCTCTGTTCTCCCTCTCTCTCTTTCTTCTACCTCTCTCTCCTTTCCCTCTCTCTCTCGTTCTTCTCTCTTTCTTCCCTTCTTCCCCTCTTATTCTTTCTCTTTCTCCCTCATTCCCTCTGTCTCTTTCTTCTCCTTTGTCTGTCTGTCTCAGGCTCTCTCTCTTTCTTTCATTCTCTCTCTATCTTTCTCTCCCTCTCTCTTTCTTTTTCTCTACGTCTTTCTCGCTCTGTTCGCCCCCTCCCCTCTTACAACACTGTCTCCATTTAATCCCAACTATTCCAGTAGGCCTATCAAAGATTGTGTTTCCAAAAACTACTCAGCTAAACGCAAAGTTATTTTTTTGCAGTTTATTCTCCCACCCTCTCTCTCACTCTCTCTCCATCTCTCCGCGTCTCGCTTAGGTCTAATCTCGTTATCCGTCTTTCTCTGCTGGTCTGTCTGTCCGTCCCTGTGTCAGTCTGTTTCCCTCTCCCATGCCATTATAATCCCCAATCACATTAATTCTCCCTGACCTGTACTCAAACATCCAAAGAAATTCTAAAGCTTACAGATCAATGACAAATCGTTCACGGTGGTTGCCTAGCCTTTTTTCTAGCTCTGTAGTTTTCTTCCTTCACCTCGCCAGCTCTCATTATCTGTGGAAATGTATGTTTCTCTCTTGCTCTCTCTCTCTCTCTCTCTCTCTCTCTCTCTCTCTCTCTCTCTTTCCCACTTTCTCGCTGTCTCTTTCTCCCCTTGTCTTTTCTCGGCTTCTCTTTTTTCTTTCTCTTTCTCTCTCTCTCTTTCTCTTTCTCGCTGCCTCTTTCTCCCTCTCTCTTTTCCTGGCTTTCCTCTTCTCTCTCTCTCTCATCTCGCTCTGTCTGTTTTCCCTTTCTCTCTCTCTCTTTCTCGTTCTCTCCGCCTCTCTCCCCCTTACTCTCTTTCTCCTTCTCTCTCTCTTCCCGGCGTTCCTTTCTCTTTCTATCTCTCTTTCTTGTTCTTTTTCTCTCTGTCTCTGTCGCCCTCTCTCTCTTTTTTTTCCTCTCCCTCTGCGTGTGTGTGTTTATGTGTGCGTACGTGTGTGTGTGTGTGTCCCTGGCATTTCGCTCGCCTTGCATGATCTAATCAGTGAAAACTTTAATCCGTCTCACCAGGGTAATGGATGCCTACATGGGCTGCCTAGAAACATCTTGCAACAATACCCTGACCCCTTGTGATCTCAGTGATGCGAAAAACATCATTGACGAAGCCTTGCGAGAATATGACATTCAGTGTGGTAAGTCATTGGAATACGGTACATCGCAACTCTTTTTCCAGTCCTTTTTATGTTTGGATAGTTGTATTATTCCTGTCTGAGGCTTCCAGCGACTGCCCAGGATAAAACTGCTTCTCCCCTCCATCATTTCCAGTGTGCTCCCCCCTCTTTCCTTCTCTCCCTCTTTCTCACTTTCTCACTTACTCTCTCTTTCTCTCTCTCACCCACATTCTCTTTCTCTCTTTTTCTCTCTCGATCTTACTCTCTCTCTCTCACCCACATTCTCTATCTCTCTCTCTTTCTCTCTTACTCTGTCTCTCTTTCAATCTCGCTGTCTCACTCACTCTCCCTCTCCCACATACACTCTCATTCTCACACACACTCGCTTTGTCTATCTGTCTCTTTCTCTCTCTCTCTCTCTTTCTCTCTCAAATACAGGTTTACAGAGGTGCACCAGTGGGCCATGCATGCTGTTCCTGTTTGGAGAATGCAGAATAAATTTCACCCTCTGTAAAGGCAATCAAATGAAAGCCAAAAGAGGACACTAAGAGAGAGTAAAAATGAATCGAAACAATATATTATATACATATATATTTTTTTTTTCTTTGGTAACAATGACTCCTTAGTGTCAGTAATTATCAAAAGTCTCATTACGATCTGAGTGTCAGTTGTAATTTGTATGAAAATTTTGAAGCTGCCCACTCAGTAACTGGTGCTAAGCAATGGCAAGTCCTGAAATATATTTAGTATCGATCTGCTTGTATCCAGTGATGGATGAAGCTTTACGAGAAACTGACATTCAATTTGTCATCCTTTTGAACTGAAATTTTAATCATAGTTAGAAGTGATTTGACGTAATTAGAGATGTATGACCCTTCAGAAAATTGGTATCGAATACTTCCTCCCGCTTCAATAATAATGAGGATCTAGTAAGGTCGAATGGGCCAGAGTGTTAAAAATTACAGATGAACTTTACATTGTAAAACAGAAGATAATATTATAGAACTATGGTTTTTGTTAACTCTTTTCTCAAGCCTGAACGAGCATCTTAACGCATGGGTACATGGGCCAGTTGCTCAGGGGCCCCAAGGGTTTAAGAGGCCCCATACATGCCCCATATGGGTTTAAGAGGCCCCATACATGCAAATTTACATTGGTTTTTGAAACGGGGAAGGGAATCCCTCGCTTTGCCCAGGGCCCCTTCACTGATGTTTGGACGGCCCTGAAGCCTGAACTTTGCACTTAGAATGTTTGGGGTTCCTCATTTCGTCACTTCATTTCCCTGTAAGCTCTACATGAGTTTGATGTACAGCATTTACGAGCATTCCGCAAATGCTGTGATTTTGCATCGTGATGAGACAATGTGACATGACCAAATGTTTGTCACGCTTTTGATTCATAACATCATTCCTCTCACGAAGAACGCTGGAAGGCGAACACCTGTGCCACACGGTACGTCAAAATCGGTTATCGCCGAGCAAGATAAATCTTGCAACCTTTCCTTGCACCAAGCCCAAATTGCATCATCTAGATTTAGGCTACATTAATAAGGACACGTCCATTCGAGTCAAAGACTGACAGATCTTTTTGTTACACTACAATTCTTTGCAGAATACACAAATGTAACAAATGTGATCAAGTTGACTTTCGGCCATCACTATGTAAAGAGTGGCGTAGAACCACAGACTAATAAAATACCCAGACTGGATGATCCCATTGTGTGACGTCACAAAACAGCGAAAGGTCATGAACCAACCGCCATTATAGGTTTACGGTAGCGACCGACACTTCAGCATAGCTACAATTTTGAATGACACCATTTTGACGCGCCTACTGAACGCGGAAGTTTGGTTCCGCACCAAGAAATTAATACATGTACAACCAATCTTGACAAAGAAAAAGAAATTTCTACTGCAGATAGAACTAGAATCGGAATTCCCCGAGCGGCGGCCATGTTGGCTATACGATCACCGCTCGGGAAATTCCGTAAAAAACGACACAGCCCGAAGCTCGTGTTTCCAGTCTGGTTAATTTATTAGTCTGTGCGTAGAACACAATTTCCGGTTACACATTTCACTTCTAATCGATGAAAATTCGTCTCTTGGTTTGCGGTTCAGAAAATGATGAATGAATAATATCAAATACTAAAGTTTGTCGAAAACAGAGGTGTTCACGAAACTGATCATCAAAAATTGAAACAGTACGTACACCAAGTGCCACTATTTTTGGTCACCAAGTTACGAAATATCAGGTGCTTACATGTTCCCCCTCTAGCTCCATTACAGTAAGATGAAGACGTAAGGTGGAAAATGGATTATGGTAAAAAATATGTTTCGATGAGAAAATTGAATGTGTATCTTAGAAAATTTACTGTACAAGTTGTTGTTTTTTTCTTCAGAATTTACTACTTTTTTTTCAAAGCAGTATTATTCTTTGGGGTGTTGATAACTAATTTCTAGAAATTATTTTGAAAAGTGTAAACTCAAATTACCAAAAATTGTCACATGGGCCTTTTTTTTCCCGTTATAAATCTGACATGGACAATCTCTGGCATGTCAATAACTAAATAAATAAATACACCCGTCAATAAGATCTATTAGTAATGTCAAAGATATCTCATGGGCAGTAAATTGTCACGCCAAGAAAACAAAATGAACGTTTCCCGAGAAAGAAGAATGCCGTGCCCTTGGGTCCGCAACTGAACTTTTTAAACATCAGCAAAACAGATGATTGATCGTTTTCATGTCAAAATGCCAGCTTGCACCATGATCCCGCATGCATTGGATTCAAAAATTCAACCACAGAAAAAGATTTTGCCTGAAACATTGGCAAGAAAGAAGGGGGTGGAGAGGCTAAGAAACGAGTGTTAAACATACATTTACTCGTTTAGACATCCACGGCAGGGAAGTATGAAAGCCTTTAGATACTTATAAAGATATTGAAGTGTTTTCTTCAGGAGAATATAAAATAAACTAGCGAAATTTCTTAAACGAAAAGGAAGCCGAAGAGAAACATTAATGTCGTTTCGGACTGTTATTTGCGTCTGGATGAATTGCTCTTTGACAGGAGGTCACGATGCCCCTGTCCATGGAGAAAATTGTTTTTTGTCTGGAGGTTTTAAAATACTCATTATTTCCGTATTGTTAGCGGAATTAGGTTTTGTTTTTCCTTCGACCAATAAAATAGTTTTCTCTCTGGTCAGGTTTGTGATTTGAATGAGAAGAAAATCGCCATCAAGTCCAAGTATCAAGGCATGTAGTGACAAAATTCTACGTCATTAAAAATGTGCACATGTAATGCAGAGTCACAAATTACAATATTTTCTAATTATATACAAAAAAAAAACAACAACACCGCCACTCGTACAGCTGGGATTTGTCTGAAATTTTACACATGCCTCCTTTTGATCTGTAGACGGTTCGTTTTCCAAATGTGGATACTTGAAATGGGAGGACGTATTAAATTTGTTTTAGTTTGCTTTGTGTCGATTTTTGCCTCCGATCCTTTATATTTATATATTATATTATTATCTATTTTATTATTTTGTGTATTTCAGACACCACTGTTCCTGCTTATGTGGATATGTGCAATTTTGCGCCCACTGTTTCAAGCACCTGGACTGTCCTGGTTATCCTGCACGTGGTTTTTGCGTATGGTTCGATATATTGCCAACGTCATCAGTGGAGGATCATTTGAGTCTTCGTATATGACGTCATCGCTATTTGTCTTGATGCTTGTACGTGTGTGTTTGCGAGTGGATGAATATGTAGACAGTACAATTGCTATTTTACGCGGACAAACCAACGTATGGATGGGAATGAAAAGATGAGAAAATGATTCATTTGGGCTGAAACCACGAATATGTTGATGAGATTCAAATGGATTGGCTAAAATAAGAGAACTAGATGATACTACAGAAATCGTACCGGCAATCAGCCTTCTTATCGTTCGTTGTTGACATTGTTCGGGTATATATGCCACACATTTTATTGGTCTACAAAACAACCATCTGTAGCGTTAAATTGTTTTGTCATCAAATAACATTAAATGCACGAAGACGAATCGTTATCCATCTCAGAACTGGCGTATCAACAATCTTCTCATTTTGCAGGGGAATGTTTAAAAGTTTTGGCCACTTTGCATGTCGCAAAAACGTTTCTGGTTAAAACTTCAAAGATACAGATACGTCATTTTGTGAGAGCACAGATCTCACCCTGGCCAGCCTTCCCCTACATGACAAGGTTCTATCTTCACTTTCTGTCTGAACTGAATTACCCACTACAGACTACGTTTACAGGCCTTCTCCACTGTGTGTCACTATATCAAGCGGATTCGGTGTATATTTTGTAATTTCTATTTTGTTAAAAAAAACGCATTTCCAAAAGCTATGAGCACAAGCAACTTCAATCATCATTTTTCTCAAAAGCTGACGAAAGGCAAATAGAGCCCTGGCATTCTAAGGGGACTTGGTGATATGGCAGTCATAACTTCATTGTCTTTTTGTACGTCTTCTTTTTTGTTGTGTATTTTTTTCCCATTCAAATGTTATAATTCTAATTCTGTATTGATCAGATGCGATGTTTTCTTGTTGATCATTAAAAAAAAAAAATGCGTATAAGTGTATTTAACCATTCAATTTTCAGAGGAATTACAGTGCAATGCTCTTTAAACCTCGCAGAACAATGCCGTCTTACAACATGGTCAACTCATGTTCGGGTCCACTTTACAACTTTGTGAACTCAGCTAACAAGAAGACTGAGAAAGATTTGGAAATATGAAAATTGCAACAAGAAGACATAGTCCGCGCATGCGTTACAACCACAATCTAAACTGCATTTTTTTTTTTTTTTGAATGAGAGGGATCGTAATTGATTTTCTGGAAAAACTCTCTTTTGAATTTATTTGAAATTTTGCACAAGCCCATATTTCACACTTAACCTAATGGAACTGATATTTAATTTATTAGAGTGCAGCCTGATTTTGAATTTGCTTCGCAAGCTTTGTAAAACATGAAACTTAATTAAACCTAGTTATTTTTTTAAAATTCTAAAATGGTAAACTGTGGAAAATACTGAAACAGCGTGTTCACGTTGAAATGGAATACCTAGGTGAGCACTCATCGAAAAATACTCCATGCACCAAAGTAGACATAAGTTGAACACTTTAGTGTTTCGCACAGTTCGGTGGTGTAGAATATTCTTTTCATCACATTAGGTCTAAGCAAAGAGCGTATAGCCTGTTCAATAAGCTCTTTCGGGCCTAAATCTTATGAAAAAAACAACTGTATTTCATTGTATCGTTTGGATTTCTTACGGTAGGCTTTGCTACATACAACTTTTTTATTTTTGACAATTTTTGTCTTTGGGTCTAAGTATACTTTTGTGGGGTAATGCGAAACATAAACACTACGGAGTACGATCGCATTGACCTCACAAGGGAAACCACTCTCGATGGAGAGGGACAGGAAGTGACGATATAACGGTAGCGAGGGGCGATGTGTTGATAGACTACAAGGTCAACTCAAGAGACAGGTAGGCTGTCTTAGCTTTATCTAAGTCCTACGCCTACATTGGTGACCCCGAACTTGGAACGAAATTCCAATAGTTTCCACCATGGAAAAACACAAAGCAGTGTTGGCTGTTTCTCTGAAACTGCCAACATTTTGGACCACCAACCCAGAAGCGTGGTTCGCTCAAGCGGAGGCGCAGTTTGCCATCCGTAACGTCACCGTGGATGACACAAAGTATTACCACGTGGTGGCCAGTCTCGACAGTCAAACAGCAACACGGGCTCTATCTGTGCTCGTTTCCCCACCGCAGGAACGCAAGTATGAGGCTATTAAGGCTTTCCTTTTATCTGCTTTTGGCAAATCTGAATCAGAAAGAGCCCACCTCCTTCTTAACATTCAGGGACTTGGTGACCGCAAACCATCGGAACTAATGGACTCTATGCTGGCTCTTCTTGGGCCCCATAGCCCATGTTTCCTATTCAAACACCTGTTCTTACAACAACTGCCTGAACATGTGAGAACACCCCTGGCAGCGTCACACACTGCTGACTACAGGCTACTGGCACAGGAAGCGGACCGACTGTACCTGTCCGTCATTCCAAACTCCAATGCAATGCTAGAGGTAAACATCGCTGCAACACAGCCATCACCCTCTGCACCTAGACTTAGATCTAGCGGTGGTCAAAGCTCGTCAGTGTGCTGGTACCACAATCGTTTTGGAGTACAGGCACGCAAGTGCATCCAACCGTGCACACATCCTGCCCCCAAACCTCGTTCCTCTTCAACTTCCAACAGGAACCAGGGAAACGCCAGGCAGGGTCAGCATAGTGACACCCGTCTCTCAAACTTCTGCTGGCCCGGGCTCTCCACAACTGGTTATAGTCGACAACATCACAGGACGTCGCTTCTTGGTTGACACGGGTGCACAGGTATCAGTCATTCCTGCAACACTGTTGGACAAACGCACCGGTACCTGCGGACCTCCACTCCTCGCTGCTAATGGCTCTAACATTGCAACCTATGGTACGCGTATCATACCAATTAGGACCAGGGATAGAGTCTTCACGGCAAGATTCGTGGTAGCGGATGTGAAACGGCCATTACTCGGCGCAGACTTCCTTCGCCGACACAACATACTTGTTGATATACGTGGCCAGCAGCTCATCAAGGCTGACCCGTTGGCCATCTACCCTTGCAGCATCCATCAAGTTGCGTATGCATCAATACAAGAGCTCGCTCCTATTGCTCCGCAGAGCAACAGGTTCAGGAAAGTACTTTCTGAGTTTCCACAAATCCTCCAACCCACCTTTTCATCTTCAGAGGTGAAGCATGGCGTCCATCATCATGTGCCTACTACTGGCCCCCCTATCCATGCTAAGGCACGTCGTCTGGCACCCGACAAGCTAGCCACGGCGAAAGAAGAATTTAAGAAAATGGAGGATATGGGAGTGATTCGACGATCTAGCAGCCCGTGGGCATCACCTTTGCACATGGTTCCTAAAGCTAGTGGAGAGTGGAGACCATGCGGGGATTTTCGTCGCTTCAACGACAGGACGATAGCAGACCGGTACCCCGTTCCTCACATCCAGGATTTCTCATCCGGGCTGAAAGGGAAAACTATCTTCTCCAAGATCGACCTCATTCGTGGATACCATCAGATACCCATGGCCCCAGAGGACATCGAAAAGACGGCAATCATCACTCCATTCGGCCTGTATGAATTTCTGCGCATGCCGTTTGGTCTCAAGAATGCTGCACAAGCATTTCAACGCTTGATGGACTCTCTGCTCCAAGACCTCAAATGTGCTTTCAACTACATAGACGACATCCTGGTCGCTAGCGATTCGGAGGCCCAACATTTGGAAGATCTTCACGCTGTTTGTGGAAGATTGTGTGACGCTGGTCTGGTGGTAAGACTGGAGAAATGTGTTTTTGGAGTCTCGGAGATTGACTTCTTAGGTCACCACATCACTCCATTAGGGTCTACGCCTCTTCCTTCCAAGGTCAAAGCAATTGAGGATTTTCCCCCACCTCAAACGGCGAAAGGGTTACAAGAGTACTTGGGGATGATAAACTTCTATCATCGGTTCATTCCCCGTGCAGCAGAGATTCAACGGCCCCTGTATGATGCTTTAAAGAACTCCTCAAAGTCCACTCACATACAGTGGACGGAAGAAATGAGCACTGCCTTCCAGACTAGCAAATCAGCACTGGTAGAGGCAGCCATGCTTGCCCACCCAAACACTGATGTACCCATCGCACTCACATGTGATGCATCGGAACAAGCGGTCTGTGCGGTTTTCGAACAATTTGTGGATGGGTCGTGGCAACCCTTAGCTTTTTTCAGTAGGCGCTTACGTCCCGCTGAGAGGAAGTACAGCGCTTTTGACAGAGAACTGCTCGGCATCTATCTCTCCATTCGTCATTTCCGGTTCTTGCTTGAGGGTCGATCATTCTGCGTTTTCACTGACCACAAACCCCTGACTTTCTCGATGTCAAAAGTCACAGAGCCCTGGTCTGGTCGCCAACAAAGACAACTGGCCTTCATCTCTCAGTTCACAACAGACATCAGGCATATTTCAGGTAGAGACAATGTCGCCGCTGACTGCCTTTCACGCTCTATCTCCAATGTGTCAGTAGGCGTGGACTACTCAGCAATGGCTACTTCTCAGGCTGCAAGTGAGGAAATTCAGGCCTATTGCACAGCCATCACAAATCTCAGTTTGGTTCATACAGCTGTGGAACCAACAGGCCCTCAACTGCTGTGTGACATCTCCACAGGAAAACCACGGCCAGTGGTGCCGCCAGACTTCCGACGTCAAGTGTTTGACACCATACACAACCTTTCACATTCTGGGGCAAGAGCTACAGCACGACTTGTGTCTCAGAAGTTCGTGTGGCGTGGTTTGAAGAAACAAGTTAGACAATGGGTAAGAGAGTGTTTGGATTGCCAACGATCCAAAGTACACACACACGTCCACGCCCCACTTGAGCAGATCCCAACACCAAAGAAAAGGTTCAGTCACATACACGTGGACATTGTCGGACCTCTCCCTTCTTCCCAGGGATACACCCATCTGTTTACCATCATCGACCGCAGCACACGCTGGCCAGAAGTGATACCACTTCACAACACGTCTACTGTCACTTGTGCCCATGCGCTCATCAGTGTATGGATAGCTCGTTTTGGCATCCCAACAGACATTACTTCTGACAGGGGTTCTCAGTTCACTTCTGCCCTCTGGACGGAAATCATGGAAAGACTCGGGACTAGGATCCATCGCACGACTTCCTATCACCCACAATCAAACGGAATCGTCGAACGATTTCATAGGACTCTCAAATCCTCACTCATGGCTCGACTGCATGGTCCCAACTGGATGGAGGAACTACCATGGGTCATGCTGGGCCTAAGAACTATTCCAAAGGAGGACATTGGAGCTTCAGTGGCTGAGTTAGTCTACGGAGAGCCTCTCACAATTCCAGGAGAACTGATTGCTGCCACTGCCACTCCTTTCTGTGCCACTGAACAGTTGAATGACTTTCGCGGCCAGGCCCAATCATTCCTACCCACTCCCACTTCACGACACTGCCGGCCTCCAAACAATGTGCCAAGCACTTTGGCAACAGCAAAGTATGTCTTTGTTAGAAGCGACGCCTCTCACCGTCCTTTACAACGCCCATACACCGGACCATACGTCGTCGCCGCTCGGGACGACAAGACTTTCCAAATACTTATGGGAAATCGGACAGAAACAATTTCGATTGATCGCCTGAAACCAGCCCACATAGAAACGTCACAACCAGTCCCTATCGCCCACCCACCGAAACGTGGACGGCCCAGAACTGTCCCAACAAACAATCCTCCTGCTCCTCCACCTCCACCTCCACCTTCCTCACCTCGGCGGCCTCATCTTACGGGTTCCAAGAGCTCCAGGTCTGGACGTCAACTTCGTCCACCTAGGAGGTTTATGTGAGGACAATACTGGTGGGGGGTTGTGTGGGGTAATGCGAAACATAAACACTACGGAGTACGATCGCATTGACCTCACAAGGGAAACCACTCTCGATGGAGAGGGACAGGAAGTGACGATATAACGGTAGCGAGGGGCGATGTGTTGATAGACTACAAGGTCAACTCAAGAGACAGGTAGGCTGTCTTAGCTTTATCTAAGTCCTACGCCTACACTTTTTTACAAATCGAAAAGAAACAAACTCAAAATCAAGCTACAGTCTGACAAATCAAAGATGTCTTCTGTTAGGTTTAATAAAAAAATAAGAACTCGTACAAAATTTCACACAAATCGAACAGACAGTTTTCTGGAAAAATCGATGTCGCTCCCACTCATTCTAAAAAAAGACGCACCACAGTCTCAAAGGCTGTGTTTTCGTTTGTACGGAAACGGCAACGGAAACATCAAAAACGCTTCAAGTAGTTGGCAAAAATCCATCAAGTAGTGAAATAGAAAGAATGGTTTCATATGGACGGAAATGCCACTTCCGTAAGCTGGATTTTCACGGAAACGGAAACGTCAAAAATCTTTCAAGTAGTAAATTAGGGAGAATGATGTCATGAATGACCGTTTCTGTACACATGGAAACACTCTTTCCTTTATCATACTACTTGACGGATTTTTGCCGTTTCCGTTTCCGTAGACATGACAGCACTGCTTGAGACAATGGTTAACTACCCAGGCCCTGTGACAAGTAGAAACATCGCTTATTTGCATAATGACAGTTACAACTACACCTACAATTTCTAGACGCTTATTGTAGTGACTGTCTGGAGATTCAGTATACTCCAATCGTTACACTTCCCTCAACCCTCCTGCTCCCCCCCATCTTCTGAGCATTTTTTTTTCTTGCACATTTTGGCATTCAATATGACAGGTTTCTTACTGTTTAAGGGGGCATCAAACTAAGCCCAATCAGACACAGTCAGATGCTACCAGCAAAATGTAGACCAAAGAAATAGTGGCAGAAGCTGACTGTGTCTGATTGGGCTTAGTATGATAGAATCTTCCCGGATTTACTAAGAAAATATAGGAAATTATCGTGTGCACTTCTTGTCTGCCAGCATCTGACTGTGACTGACCGGGCTTATAATGATACCTCCCTAGCGGTGACGCCTCCGTTTTTCTGTGCACTGGAAAGAGAGGGGAGTGGACATCATTTACAAGACATAACAATTCTGCGGAGAGTTTCTCTGTGTTTGAAAACTCATTATGTCATTTATATCGTGTCCTTCCTTCCTCCCCCTACAGCGGCGCATTTACTATGAAACTAATGAGGCTTTAGCTTCAGGACCATTAATCCCAGAGGGGCCGTGGAGAAACTGGTTTTAATAAGTGAACTTTGGATATTACCATACTGTTGCTGGGTGCGAAAAGGCCCCATAACAGTTCCAGCTTCAGGATACCAAAAATGTTCGTAGGCCCTACGCTACCGCTCCCCTACTCTTTCGCAGGGACAAGTAATGAGGGGGAATGTTTTCAATCATCCCCTGCAGTACTTCTGCACACACACAGACGCACACACATATACACACAAGAGAAGGAAGGAAGGAACGAAGAAAACAAACAGGTCGGCCTGGTAATCGCCCCTGCCGTCCGCCCATCGATTTCTGGCTGTTTGGAGTGCAAGCAGCAAGGCATCTTGTAGCAACGCTAAGGAGCGCTAAGTTGTAATCGAGACATTTGTTTCATAACATCCATTATTTTCCTTCCTCCCACGGCCAGCGAGAGATTACGCCTACTCTGGGCAAGGTCCTGAAATTCTAATAGAATAAAAATAGCCGTGCGTTAGACGCACGAACTGCGATTTCAATGAAGGCGCGGATGTACATGCACACTACTTATTACTACTTTGTATTATACCAAGGCATTGCACTGTTACGCAGTAGCACTGTTGATTTGTTGTACTGTCGCCACCAAACTTAAGTTGGATTTTCATGTGTATGGAAACGCCGTTTCTGTACCGCACACATGGGAACACTGTATTTTTACTACTTGATGGATTTTTGCCGTTTCCCTACACAAGGAAACTCAGTTTTATGATGTTAAATGTGATGTTTGCACGCGATCACCCCCCCCCCCCCCGCTTCCCCCAATATTGACACCAATCGACGCCATGTTAAGAGTGTTCAAAATGAGGATTTGTGGAATATTCGGTTGCCCAATCGTTCAGCAAGACTTAATTCTGTGACGTCAACAAACCAGTACTCGGGACAGCATCCTTGCCAACATCCCTACGTCATTCCAACATAGATTTGTATAATATTTTCGTTGGGTTAGTAGGATTACCATAGAAGTAGATTCCCGACATCAAACCGACGTCGGAGCGATGTTGTAATCAACCTATCTGCGTAGGAACGGCACTATGAACAAAACGTGGTCGTCAGTCATAAGCACTGGATTTCCATTGGGTCGCTGACTAGAATAATTTCAGAACTGTTCCTGAAGGAATATTTCCATCTTTATAGTTCAGACCTTTTCATATTTCTGTCATTCATATATGGGCCTACCCTCACAAAAGCACATTCATCTTTCAAATATATTGTGTAACGTAAACTCAATCACTCTCTGACAGATTCTTCAGAATTCAAATCAATGGTCTGAAAAAAAGTATTTTGTCCACCATGAATGAAAATCATAATTATCTTTGATGTCCAGGCATTTTACCAATTTCTGTGCTTGTATATTTACATTCTACATTGTCTGAATAAAACTTTTAATTTTGTCACAACTTTGGAGACTGTGTGTGTTTATGACGAATGCAGACAGAAAATGTAATGTTTTGATGTTTGCCAATGCTGATTGGCTGACTCTTGCATCAATGGAATTAGGATTTAATAAATAGTGTTAAAATGTGGCCAAAAATGCATTCGAAAACTTCAATATTAAAAAATTCAACAATATGAAAAACGTGCCATGAATTCTAAAAGAATGAAAATAAAAAAAATTAATGAAAAAAAATACTCAAACAAACCTTCAGAGGCTAAAAAACTACAACAACGACAAAACTGACACAATTTCAGAAAGAATTTGCCAGAATAAACAAGGTTAAGAATGGAATGGAATACTTAGAATACCTAATGTTATATTTTAACCTTGTGCCGTATCCAACTGAGACCCTTCAGCTTTTCCTTGGTTTTTAAAATTTGCTCTTTTAACAAGCGCTGACAAGTGAAATAGATTTGCCATAAAGTTCACAATTGAACTAGACTCTATAGTTTTCTTTATGCATATCCACTATTTTAGGACTTTTCGTTGGTTATTGTTTTTGTGTTTTTAAAATTTTGCTTGGCCATTTTACAACAATTGGAAAATACGGTGTAATGACCAAAATAAAATGTACGGGCCTGATGATAGTTAGTTCAACATCTTTAGTGCCTTATTGAGGCGTGGGCTTTATGGGCTGCAGCCCTGAGGGCCTCCGCCAGGTTAGGGCCTCCAGAGATTAATTAATGAGATTATAAGTATCAATACCTTATTTAAAATTTTATTGCTGGTCGTTCTCCTTAAAACAAATAGAATTATTTTTATGACAATGTTGGTAGGTTTTATATTTTTTATATGACATTATGTTGTAGAAGATGAATAAATTGATTTCAAGATTCCGAAAATTATCATGAAAATATGCTTTCATTAAGCATTACTGGAGTCGAGGCCTCACAGTATCAGTTCAGTAACCCAGAGGCCTCCAAAATCGTAATCCGGCCCTGAACATCTTAGGCGCTGTTTTGTCATTGCATAGCAGGAACAAGGAAATAAAAACCTTATGGATGACTCTTTCGCTGACTGACAGACATTCTGGTGGCCCAAAGAATTACCTGTAGTATATATTCATCAGGTCAGTCAGACTTGCCTAATTAATTCAAATGGGGAAAGAGTTCAAATTGGAATAAGAGTGCAGGAGGGGAAAGTGTACTATGGGGGGGGGGGGGCATGTGTGTGTATGTGGGGGGGGGGGGGAGAGAGTCTGAATTTGGAGAAAGCACGCCGATATGATAAGAGTCGCGTTGTGCTAGGAAAAAGCAAGACGAAAGACAAATTATAACAGAAGGAATGGGAAAGAGGGAGATCCTACCAGGCAGATGCCACCAAACACTCGAGAGAACTCCTACAGTCGCCCAGGAATTTCTATCACTGTTACGTCAGGTTGTCTCATGTTTATAGAGGCCATTTTTACTTTTTTTATGATTCTCTTTGGTTTATAGTGATTTTTTTCTTTTAAATTATGTCTTGTGTTTATGGTGTTTATTTTGATTACGTCTTGTGTTTATGGTGTTACTTTTGATTACGTCTTGTGTTTATGGTGTTACTTTGATTACGTCTTGTGTTTCTGGAGTTTATTTTGATTACGTCTTGTGTTTATAGTGCTAATTTTGAATTTTGGTCACGTCTTGTGTTTATAGTGGTTATTTTGATCTTTTATTGCGTCTGTGTTTATTGTGACTATTTTGATTTAATTTGATATTTTCTCATTGTAATTTTGACGTAACTGTCTGTACCATCAATTTTATATCGCATTGGCGTCAGTGTTTCTGTATTTGCCTAAGGGTACAAACATAGAGGCCACCGAATTCTGTCACCGAGCCACTAGGCGCTTTAGGTGAGAAGAATTGCATTATATAATTTCAACAGCTGCACACAGAGCCCACCTAGATTCGGTCCGTTTATATAGTGCAATTCTTCTCACCTAAAGCGCCTAGTGGCTCGGTGACAGAATTCGGTGGCCTTTCTGTGGTTACCCTTAGGGTGATGAAGAGGTGGGGGTAAAGGGAGATGTGAGGGTGTTCGGGATAAATAACAATGTGGGAGAATAATGAAGAGGTAGTAAGAGAAGAGAAAGAATACAGATTCGCAGACTCGGGAGGGGAGGGGGAGCGTGGCAAAGTGTGTACATCAGAATTGGCCAACCTACAGCAGCCAACCTTCACCTCCACCCCCCACCCCCCCCCCACCCGCCTTCCACTCAGGCTGATTGAAAATTACTCAACACACTTCAGCCCACAGACTAATAAATTGACCAGACTGGAAACACGAGCTTCGGGCTGTGTCGTTTTTTTACGGAATTTCCCGAGCTGCGGTTGTATAATCAACATGGCCGCCGCTCGGGAAATTCCGATTCTAGTTCTATCTGCAGTAGAAATTTCTTTTTATTAATTTCTTGGTGCGCAACCAAACTTCCACGTTCAGTAGGCGCGTCAAAATGGTGTCATTCCAAATTGTAGCTATGCTGAAGCGTCGGTCGTTAGCGTAATCCTAATGTGGCGGATGGTTCATGACCTTTCGCTGTTTTGTGACGTCACACAATGGGATCATCCAGTCTGGTTAATTTATTAGTCTGTGCTTCAGCCATAGAAAAAAATATAACACACACTCGCACCACCTCAACACCAAATCAAACAGAAAACCTTTTCTTTTTTTCTCAAATGAACACCCAAATAAAAACATGACATTCATAGAAAGACTTGAATACCAGGTGAGAGCATCCAGCCCTCTGCATTCTTCGCATTTGTTCAGGTCTGGCCCTTGCTACATCAAGGGTTGCCCATGCCTGGTGTACACCTACGCTCTCATGCATCTGCTTCAGTGAGCAATGACCATTCCATCATGTAAGCCTACTGCAGTAAACCACAACAATTTCAGTCAAATTTCACAGTCGACCATGACCCAGCAGAAAACACTGGAACCAACAAACAGATTTGTGAACAATACTGGAACTATTTATTGCAATGCTGTACAAATTGTAAAATTTTATAAAAACTCTTCATCTCAAAAGAATTTGCTTGGTGCACAGGAAGACTGATACAAGTTCAGTTCTCTGTTTATTTCTCCTTTATCGTCAGGTATTTTCCATATTGTTGTATGTGCATTTTTGTCTTTTCGAGAAAATAGGATCGCAAAATGTCACATACAACAATATGGCAAATACCCCACGATATTATTACAATAAACAAGCTTTCAAAAGTCCCAGTCAGTTTCAGGACTGGTTGTCAGGGCTGGATTTAGAACACAAGTTGAACATGTCAAATGTTGAGGGTCTCTTCAAATTCAGAAATGTCTAACAATTGTTGTTGTTTTTTTTTAATTAATATTTTAATTGTAAATTGGCCCAGGGTATGTTGAACAACATAGCTACTTCTGTTCTTTTATTATTTATGCAATATTTTCAATGAAATTGTATGGAAAAGAACGAGACAGAGCCCAGTCAGAGAGGAAATTGGTAGGAGGCGATGGAGATGGATCGGCCACACTCTCAGGAGGCCAGGAAACAGCATCACGAAGAAGGTATTGGATTGGAATCCCCAGGGCAAGAGATCAAGAGGAAGGCCGCGCGGAACGTGGAGAAGAGCCAGAGAAAATGATGTGCAACGAAGCGGAAAGACTTGGAATAATGTAAAGAGGCTGGCCCATGATAGAGAGGGATGGAAAGTGTTTGTTGGTGGCCTATACCCTGATCCAGGGTGAGAAAGGCAATGATGATGATGATGAATATTTTCAATATCAGAATTACGTACATGTATTTACATTGAAATGGCTGGTCATATATTTCATGTTTTTTTTTTTTAATGGGGTGGGGGGGGGGGGGGGCTTCTTAGGGTCAATCCTGCTTTTATTTCAGTTCATATAGCACCTTGAGTCTTTGATAAGACTAGTAAAAGCTTCACCATGACTAAATCCAGCCCTGTTGGTACCAAAGTTGCCTTTCTTTTTTTTTTCCTTTACTTTTCTTTTGTAGTGCATTTTGAGCTGGCACTAGATTTTCCATCATAATGGAGAAATTGCTTGTGCATAGCAAAAGCTCCAGGTCTTAACTCTTGGCTCCCTCTCTTTGTGTGGTTTTTTTTTTCATCTTTTCTTTTTTTTCATTTCTTTCAAGCTCTGACTCCCACTGATCCCGAACATTTCAAGGTTTTTGGGAATTTATTTATGAAAATGTGAATATTAGTTTGGCCGTCTTCACATCAATATGGGTCCCTGGGCAAAAACGATAGGGCTGTGGCCCATTCCTTTCTTCCCCGTTTCAAAAACCAACGTAAATTTCCAAGCGTGGGAGCCCCAAAACTCCTGGCCTCTGGGCAATTGTGACGGCACTGGGATTGTGACATTGCAAATAATTATTATACAGTTTTGTGCAGAAGGCCAGATCTCTCAATTCATGTAACAGTGAACAAAAATTACAATGCTTAACATATTAAAAAGTCTGTTGCTAGGGGACCCCAGTCTTATTACAAAGCTGGACAGAGAAAATACTGACTTGTGTTCAACATACATCTACAGTTTATAATGTAAAAATACTGGAGTCCTCTAGCAACAGCCTAAAACATTTGTTTTGAAAATGCAAGATGATCATCATGATGCAAAAAGTCCCTCAGGAATGTGAGTAGAATTGAGGGCTTCAGCTTGCACAAAGTTGGATCTTCACTTCACACTTGCCATGATATCTGGTCTCTGGTGTGAGTCGATCTTTGACGGAATGTTCTTGAATCTGTGGCGACAACAACATACGAAATTACAATTCCTCACTATCGTTAATGACTTTTAAGTCTGGCAAAGAAAGAGAAAAGCATTTACATTATAAAGCCCCTTGTAAAAAAAAAATAAAAAAATATTATACTGAGTCAGAAATGACAAGGAAAGTCAACAACACAAGCTTGTCATCTAACAGGCCCTTCTTCAGGCAAAACTGAAAACAGAAAAAATTCTACAACCGAAATAAAATTTTTAAAAATGCAAAAAATCTTTTATAAAAAAACAACCACTTAACTTTTTATTGTGAGTCCTGCAGTCCCACAGATTTTCTGTGGGTTTTGATAAAAAATGAGGACAAATAAAAGATCTTTAATGACACGGTGACATCATGACCCTAGCAATCACACAAGGTTCACTGCCATGCAAAGGCAAGGTGACCTATGTGCACATTTCATTTCTGAGGAAAATGCACAAGATTTGTCCACATAATATACAATAATGCTTTTACTATGACTTGAGTTTCCTACACTAGAAACTACTATTTTGGTAGTAGATACGTCTTGACAGAAAAAAAAATTTTTTGTGTGTGAGACAAGATCATAGAGACAATTCTAAAGCAGAAAAAGGCCGTGCTGTCAGTTACAGTGCTCTGCCTTCACACAGCAGTTCACTCCCATGAGAAATAAGAGAAAAGAGGGACCAACATATAGATAAAAGACAGAACAGTGACGGAGATCTGACTAGCTGTTTGACTGTCAGTCCAGTCCTTCTGATTCACTAGACATACTCTATAAGAATACTGAAGACAGCACCTCTCTCTACACTGTGAGGAGGCCTGTGACACAATTTTTTACTGAGAGAAAAAGTGGGCGGGATACCATAAAAATACACCTCTTTAATAAAATGAAGCATTCTTTTCGCTGGCCCTAATGTGCGCATTGGGCAATTTGTTCAGAGATCACGGCACTGAAATGAGAAACTTTTAATTTTGCCCACATAAAAATGGCCACCATCAATGCAGACAGTGAGGTAATCATGTGACATGACTTCCTGGTAAGGCATTGGCTGGATCAGACCTCCAGAATGTGATCTTAAGATTCCGCAATCTTACTTTTCTCCTTTGTTAAAATATTTTTTGCGTTCTTTCTTTCTTTCTTTCTTTCTCTCTGTCGCATGATGAAATTGAAAATCTCCCCCAGCAAACAAGAACAAACACAATAAAGATCATATAAAATTTCTCACATCCAATCTTCATCCAGACCAAAAAAAAAATTAAGGAACACGACACCAAATCAATACATTCCTTTAATCATATTTGTAAGTTGAGAAGTTTTAATCTGCCTTGAGGCAGGTTTTTGCATGTTATCTTCAATGTTTTTCCTTCATTTGCTGAGATTTTTTTTCCGTGCTGTAATTCAAAATCTATTGATTTTCACCTGATGCCGAGCTTATTGAAATATAAACACATGCATGGAATAGCAGGTGGTGTAAAGCAGGCATTGAGGGGACAGAGAAAATACAGATTTAAAATACTGAACTGACTGAGAAACAGACACTGTCAATTCAGAAAGACAGAATGTGGGAGGTCATCGTGACCTGGCACAGAAGTGGAAGATGTCAGAGCATTGAAAACAGACACAAAGGGACAGTCCAGCCAGTATCCCTATGTCTATCTGATGTAGATTTCCAATGGATTGGTAGGAAGACCATAAGGGCAGGTTAACTACATCAAATCGATGTCGGCATGATATCATAACCAGTGGATCCATGCAGGAATAGTATCATTACTATGTGCAAATTTGATATGACCAGTCATGGATCATGCAGGAACAATATCATTACTATGTGCAAATTTGATGTGATCAGTCGATCCATGTAGGAACAATATCATTACTATGTGCAAATTTGATGTGACCAGACGATTCATGTATATAGTAGGAACAATATCATTACTATGTGCAAATTTGGTGTCAATCCCATACATCGGATTTGGATAGGGTTGCCAGCTGGGAACATGTTGAACTCTAGAGAAACTCTATGATAGGCATCTGCTGTACAGACTATATAAACTCAAGTGGCCTGGTCTGTCATTCTCAACATGTGGAGAAAAATATTTTCATATCCATCTATATTTTTGCCCCTTGTCCTACACTACATACTATAGGCCTTAGTCCAGAAAACTGCAAATCTGTATCAGATATATCCCTGATCAGAGTTTTGATGACCCTGAATAAATTCAGATTTTGAGATAATACAAATTTCATTAGCCTGCTGTGCCAACCTCGTTAAAATTAAACCCCGAGGCTGCTGTTACAGGAACATAGTATTATACATAGAAAACTATAGCTGGGCAAAGAACAAGACTCAGTATTTTCTCTATAGGCCCATTACGAATGACGTCACAGAGTGTTTTTGATTTGTTCTTCCGACACCCAAAATGAACCGGTGGACAAGCTGATGAGTGTAACTTCGAGATATGTCTAAGCGTTTAAAATTCCTGCTGGTTGCATTGCAGTTGACTGTTATGTCAGGGGTGGAAAGGATGGATCCAAGCTGGTCAGATTCCCTACCATCCGTGTAAACAAGGGAAACGAAGTGAAAGAATTGACCGAATGTCTCCCATGTGCACACGTGTCATTGTTTACTGAAGTGAACTACTTTTAGCTCGCTGCCGATTGGTTCGCGATGCCAGAAGTGCTCGCAGTGCAAATCAGCTAACGAATCAAATTCAATACTACCATCGCCATGGTTATGCGTCGGTCCTTACAACGAATATGGCACAATAGGCCTAATCGTCTAACAACAGCCCTTTGATTTTAGTTTTGCCAAGGTTCTAACAGCCGACCAATGAAATGATACCTACATCAATGCAGTTTATAAGTCATGGAAACTGAAAAAGCTTCAAAAAGTCCTAATGTTTACAAAGATGAAATCACCATTTCATCATTACAGACCACAATTGCAGACATAAGAATTGACACTTTGGGTGTCAGAAACAGCTGAGGAGCAAAGGAAAGAAATGAAACTTTGGAAGAACAATACTACTGAAGATCTCCAGAGGAAGAAAACCCTTACAGATTAAGTGTTCCTGCTGTTGACTGCTTTACACCCTGCTGGGGCCAGGCCAAGTCCAGATCATGACATGGGTCATGACTTGATCAGCTGATCCAATGCATTTCTTACCTGTTGAGTTTAAACATTTCTTTCTCCTCTTCCTCCTGCATCCTTCTCCTCAAACCGCTGTTTGCCTGTGTGTCTGTTCTCCTGTTTCTGCAGTGAGAAAACACAGAAAATCAAACCACCATTGCAAGTCTGGAAATTCATGCCTAGATCACAGCAACATCTTTCCTCTGTAAATGTGGCCCCATAGTTTTGGCCAGCAGACTCCGCCTGGTGATATCAGTTTACAGATTTATGGGCAATTAAACGCCCAGTACCGAGCGCTGGCGTGCGTCACGCTTCAGTGAACACACTTTCCATTTAGCTAGATTTAACTTTAATCCCACATGCATTTTTGCTATTGGTACAATAGGTACGTTCATATCGTCTTCATTTTCAACCGTTCCAAAGCAAGACTGACACCATCTGAAAGTGACAAGTTTCCTCTTTTTGTTGATGTTCATTTTGGCTAGCATTTACAAAGGTAAGTAGCTGATTTCTTCAATATTGTGACATAACCGCCTTCAAATTAAAGGTAACTGAATTTAATCATTGACTTACAAACATTAACTTTAATAAAATTCTAAAGTTTATCCAACATTGTGCTTTTACCCTATGTTCAAAGAGATTCTACGCAAGAACTTGGTGTTTGTTAAATTTTGGCAAGTATTAAAGTTTAAGAGCTATGTGTCCTGTTTTGGGGAATATCGGTATTGAGAACTGGGTTTCACCTCAGTGTTCTACACTGTTACTTTATTTAACTCTGTCAATTACTGTCACCGTGGAAAGAAAACAATAATCATATTTTGTTAACTGTCCTTATCAAACATTTTATCTAGTAATGTGTACTCCTTTGCTTTTTTTCATAGTAGGAAAGCCATTTTTTTCAAGTGTATAAGAGCAAGTATTGCTTAAATTAGTTCAAAACCCCCGTACATTCTTTCTAACTGTCATTATTATTTCAGGTTTTTAAAGTTCCAGAAGTTCAACAACGGTCATCAGTCATGGCTCACACTCTGGCGATTCATGATGTGGCAGTTGACAAGCTGTGCTGGATATCTGCCGAGCGAGTATAAACTGCAGCTGAGGCACCAAAGAGAAAGCCAATAAAGTGCTCTACATTTGTAGAGGACATTCGTATGCTATATGGAGTTGATGTCATCAAGGACTCAGAAAGGCATTACAGACATAATATGTGAAAGAGATGTCAAACGCAAATGACAAACTTCAAAATACAGACAGTGACTTTACAAAACCTACAAGAAGCAAGAAAAGTAATAACTGAAACGGACCGGCTGTGGTGTCATTTTGATGATAATAAAGCAATTTCTGAGTGTTCTGTGTGCCAAAGATACCACCAACAAATGGAAGGTAGTCGCAGGAAAGACAAAGGGAAGCGGGCAGCCATATCAGTTCTCAACCTGAAGCTGAGGGTGGGGAGTTTAGTAGTGCTCCCCTGCATTAGGCATCATGTGTGCCAGGGATATCACAGGGGGAATCCACATTCCACCAGGCACCAGCGACTGACTCTGCGTTCAGTTCTGCTGACATCAGTTTGAATAAAAGTTCACAGCTGACATCAGGCTCGGATATGAAGCTATTTTCCACTGCGGAATTAATGACTGTCTCGAGCCCACCGCATGTTCCATTCAATAGTCCTTTTCTTTTAGGTCCTTCTTCCAGTTCTTGTTCTGCACCCGATATAAGCACTTCTACATCACTCCCTCGCCGCTCACCTCACCTTGAAAATACCCTCCCTCCCATGTACATACTATGAGTGCTCCCCTCGAAGAAGAAGAAAACTGTATGTCCTTGCAGCTACATCACTTTTATTGTTTTGACAACTTTTTTGTTTTTTTTTTTGGTCATCTCTAATGTTATTACCAGGTAATTGCGGCAGCAGTGTCGGGCAACAGTTGGTAACGTTTAAATGTGTCTTTATTCCTGCCCTGAAATATTAATAACACATGATGTATTTTTCTTATCTTCTTCCATCTAAAAAAAGGTTCTCTTGAGTCAGGATGTTCTTATATTTACTACAATGAGTAAATTTCCTGTACCTGTTTTGTGATATTACTTTATGAATCCTATGTATATCACTGTATTGGCCAATTTGTTACCTGTGCAAATTCTCTACTTTCACCAAAAAAAAGTTGTGCCAGTTATGTGGATTAATTGTAGCAGAATGGCAATACTTGCCACTTTGGTTCTTGTACCATTTTCTACATCTGCTTTTCTTCTTTTATCTGATATTGCTTACATGGCTGAAACAACTTTAGAATTAATTTGAATTGAATTTGAACATTAAAAATCATGTTTTCAATGGACATTTTGCTTGTCGTTTTCAGATGGTTGTAAAGAGAAAACCATTAAAGCTTCTTTTTACCTTTTTTCACCAATCAAAAGTTCTTGTCTCAAATTTTTATTCAATACCTTGCATGTTATATGTACAGAATATGTTAGGGTTGATACAAGTGGTGCCATTTCCCACATTTTACAAAAAAAAATCACTTTGGCAGATAAATGTTGGCCTATGTGCAGTCAAGCGAGACGAAAACCCATTAAGCGTCTGGCCCGGGCCATTGTCGTAACTCGATACCCATTTTATTTCAGGGTCCCCAAAAACTAACAGGCCAGCAAGACGCTGCTGTGAGATATAATGTACATGTGCAAGGAGTCTCAAGATCTTCATTTCATCTTAAATGACTGTCACCAAACCCTGTTTCATCAAATTTCTAGATCATCCAAGAGCAACAGAATAATACACATGAAAGCAAACAGAGAAAGATACAGAAGATCGTTTTTGCCCTCTGCAATTCGCCTCAAGAAGACACTTTAGCAAGAAGTGTGCCAAGGTTCTTTCCATATCACTTCCTGTATGTCTGTTACTGAGTCTATTGAGTTATGATATATGTTTATGCAATGATAAATAAGATGCATGTACCATGTATATGTTCTTAAATTGCTCTGTGAAAGAGAATTTCCTCCACGGGATAATGAAGTGATTCTTGTTCTTATTCTTAAAAAAGAACTGTACAGGAAGCAGGGGCGGAGGGGAAGTACCCAATCAATTCCAAGATAAACCAAGTCACCATACTAACATTAATGCCACAGAGCTAAGTTCAAACCCATGATGTTCCACTATCTGAGTCACAGTTGTCAATCATTGTACCCCATAAGAAAGCAGGCCATATTCAGAGATTAATTGAAATACACAGATTTTAAGCCTGATTTATCATGGAACCATCGAGAAACAATAGAATGATCTCAAGTAGGCCTTGGTTGGCAAAGCTTCAGTAACTTGCTGTATGCATTCAGGTAGGATACTCATAAAATTCAATATATATATACAAACAAAAATGATAACTGACACACACGAAAAACATAAGAATGTTATTAGGGCCAAACAGTCTGAAGATCAAAGCCAAACAAAGAAAATACTGAATTGTGTTCATCGTTCAGCAATGGATTATAATGTAAAATATTACACGCCCTTAACCACAGCCAAAATATAAAGCCCAACTGGGTATCCATGCTACCGACTACATGTACAAGTGGGTACATTTAGGAATATGCTGTATTAGGTTAAGGATTCGGGTTAGAGTTGGTGACAATGTTGGGAAAGAAATGGCATTTATGATCAATACACAATCAGTAATACGTTACAGCCGTCCAGGATACTAAGAAAGTTCTGCAAAATGAAAGCTGAGGCTCAAAATGTCATTTTATTTTTGAAAATTTTCTTTGTCCAATTTACATGATTAAGTTTGCTATCTTTCCTTTCAATGCAATGGTAAATATTTGTTTCAACCTTCATTTTGTATGGTTTTGTCTACTAGTGTCACTTTACATTTTTAATTTCCAGATATACTTTCAAAGCTTCCAGAAAATAGCCTATCCTACTTCACACTTAATGCAAAATCTGTTAGAAACTACGTGGAACTGTCTTGGCCTAAAAAAAATCTGCCTCCATAAAAAAATTTTATTTACTAGTGGAGAATTCACAACTTCAACAAATTGGATTTCTATTCACCTTTAATCTCTTAGTCTTGTTTTGATCGGCCCTGTTTTCTGCCTCTCCCCATTCTCTTATTTTCTGTCCACCCCATCCCCATCAAATTACTTTTCAAGCTGAATGTGTGTCAAATACAGTCTCCCTGGCACAGGGATTATTGAAGGGAGCCAAGAAAAGTTCCTTGTATTTTACCGCCATAACAGCTTTTTTAAAGGATTGCCTAAAACTTCAATGAACATAAAAGCTGGATACAAAAGCAATTGGGTTTATAGATTATTTGACACCTAAGAAAATTAATTTTATAATTTTTGAAACTGCTATTCAAGCAGCACTGAGCAAGAAAATGGCCATCTTGTAGCACGGTGAAATACTCCCTCCACTATTTTTTTCATAACAAAATACATCCAAAATAATGAGTATGGGATGATAAACTCTGCTTTTATGTGAAACTGATTATGAAAGTGAGAAAAAGCTAGTGTAAACTGTCAATGAACTGCTGCAAATTCCCCAATAAAAGAGTAAAACAAGGTAGTCACAAATCGGGAACAGCCTGGACTTAAAGAAATCTATTTACAACAATAATGTAAAGAAAACGAAAAAGAAATCATCAGCACTGACTTCGCCAGCTGACAGAGACAACTCCAGATACACAAGGAACTTATTTAATTTGTCGACTGAAGCATTTTAAATCATTTTTGATTCACCCATACTAACCTGTTGTGACCTGAAGTGACCTGTGGACCTGCACCAGCTGACCCAGGCTGTCCTGCATAATCTGTCAGATCAGATTTTGCCTGCACCTCTGCCAGTTTGGTGTACCATTCTTTCTCATAATCGCCAGCTAATAACTTTCTCATGTTGGTGGGATCATCCCTCTCTGTCGGCCTGTTGTAGGATAATATAACAATATATGTAAAGTTCCTGATGCAAAAATGTATCATGTTTGAATAAAGTAGTTGGCCCGCTGACATGGGGATTACACAGATCTGGTTTTTAAAGTTTAATTTCAATCACCAATATGTAAACTGAGGCACACAATGAAAATGCCTGTCATATGTTTTAATTCTACTCAAAGAAAATACGTCTTTTTTTTTTCCCCGCTCATAATGTCAGAACACTTTCTTCTGTTCAACTCATCTGTGGCTCAAAAATGATGAAAGTATTGAAAACATCGCAATCTTCAAGACCTTTTAAAACATGCCCAAGTATACCTTTGCATCTTTCAATGTGTAGTATATTTTGTAGAATTTAAGGCTCAACAGTTGGAGAGCCTTTCTTGATTACATTAGAGATCTTACTTCCGTTATAATATGATTCTGAATCACTTCGAAGATGCTTGCTGAAGTTTCAGATTTTGCTTAAGTTTTGATCTACACATAAACGAGTGACCAGAAGAAAAAACACAGAAGTAATGTCTGATACAGGGAGAGACTCAGACAAATGCAACCCACTTACTCAAGGTCAGAAATTACCATGGTGATCTATAGCAGTTAAGAATGGTCTGTCATAAAAGGTATGAAAGAGACAGTGTGAGTTTAATTTCTGCCATGGGAGATTAATGTTTTTCTTTTTTCATACTTTCGTTTTTAAATGTTGGCTGTTGTTACTTGTACGCACCACCCCAAGCGTTTTGCGCAACAGGCACCTGCGTATACATACCTATCCCTAAACCCGTCTTTATCCTCAACCCTAAATCTTATCGAATCCCTAACCCTGCCCTCTACTAAGAAACAACAAAAACAGTGGAAAAACAAAAAAAAATCTCAAAGAATAATTAATTAAGGCTGTTGTTAGGAGTATTTTGGGAGGTCCCCTCTAGCTCTGTAGCAGTATTGCCGGTGAAGATTTTCAAAAAAAAATTCCTAGATGAGCTAAAAACTTCAATTTTTTTTTCTTCTAACCACAAACGTAACATACTTTTAAAATTTTTCAATTTTACAATATATTGAAGATTAGCTCATAGATCTTGCTTTGTAAAAGATCATCACATACAGGTAATCTCAAACTGCTCTTTAATTCGCCTTTTAAGTCACATTTGGGGGTGGGGAAGGAAGAGCAGATTTCTTATGTTATTTAAGCGGAGAATTGTCGGCGCTTGGGATACGAGGTCTTGAGATTTTTGCAAATGTTTTCTTTTGATCTTTCTTTTTAAATAGCAAATGACAAATAATATATCATGGATAATATACAAAGGCGCGAAAAGTGCCAATATCTCTGAAAGAATGCCAAGATCCAAGTTAACCCCTAAAATCCCAAGATCTTGAGCAAAATTCCAAGGATCGGCAATGCTGTAAACTCTGGAGTCACAAAAGGCTTTAAAATATGTACCCCTAGCGCGAAAAACTTGGGGGATGTACGTACTTGTAAACAACATTCTTAAATGTTTTCTCGATTTCTTTGTTTCCTCACATGTGAAAAAACCTTGAATAAGTGAAATTTACAGTGATAAATTCTAACTATTATTATAAATTCTGTACCAAACTTCACAAGTTCTTGAGATAACTCTGGACCACAGTCGACCAACCCCAGTTCAAGAAAGATAACTTTTCAAAAACCTGTACATATTTGAAGTCTGAAGTTGTGTTTCTTGAGGTGTGAAGTATGCCTCTTGTAATTATGAAATGTGACCATTTCTCACAAAAAAACAAAAAAACATCAAAATTTCAACTTCAAAAAATAAAAAGTTTTGAAACATGCAGATTTCCTTCTTTTCCCACAGGTACAAAATCAGTGTACATATAAATCTATATTTATGCACTAGGTAAATATTTAAAACTGACTTTCTCAAAAAGTGCTGAGCATCACTAGAGTAGTTTTTGTTTCTTACTTCCCGTCTTCCAGAACCAGGACGAATTGGAAATTCCTATCCCTGCTCCTATGGTGATGACGACGAAAAACTCTGATGGACCATGCACACGTTGTCCACATTAAAGATACCTTGGCAATTGGAAGTCTAAGAAGAGCAAGTCTAACAAGGCCGGCTTCGCAGACAAAATTATAAAAAAATAATTCCAACCACCCCCCACTCCCAGATGGGATCAGAGAACCATACAAATACAAAACAATCAAAACTAGAACATGACAAAGAAAGATGCAAATGCCAAGGGCAGAGATCCTCCGAAAAAGCGGCTTCAACACTAGGCCTGTTAGTGTTGCTGTCAGATGTCGTTACTTTTAAACTTACATGGTCATCAGATTTTTGGTTTTCCTGCGTTCTCCCTGCCAGCCTTCAGTTTCCTGTGGTTTGACAGCTTTTTCTCTGGGTGGGAGTTTCTGTGTGGCTGGCGGGGGTTTCTCATTGCGAACTCCATACCTGAAACAATAAGCCAATGAGTTTTGTAAATCTGAACCAGTGGAGGATCTACTGTGAAACTAAAGTTTATTCAGGGCCCCTAATCCCAGAGGGGCCATAAAATAAACTTACTTTCATGAGTGAATTTTGGATGCTGCCCTTGTGTTGCTGGTTGTGAAGGGCCCCCATGACAGTTCAAGCTTCAGGGTGCTAAAAATATAGATCCACCACTAAATCTACCATAAGGCTTTCAGTCGCAAGTTGAGGTACTAATGTAAAGCATTGCAAAATCAAGCATTTCCTTTTTCGTCACATTTTCAATTTCACACCAAATACAACTGCAGTCTAATAGCTTTTCTATGTTTTTTCATCTTTTTGGCTGGAAATAACTTCAAAATTGCAGATCTGAATTGAGCACAGATAAGTATGAGTAGATCACAGGACAAACATTGTATGTCTAAATAGAAATATTGTTTCAGATCTTTTTATTTACTTATGCGCATATGATTAATGAGATTGCATGAGTAGTTTACAATTCTAACTTGGGCTTATTTGATCTCATAATCCACTTTGTTATCCACACACTAACCCAATTCACACAGAGTTTACCCATAATGAAATTAGTCTGAAGATCACCATCCCACACATTTTTCAACCTCTCATTCTCTCATCCCTTTAAATCATTTTTGGGCTATTTTTTAGGTCAAATAGACCAAGTAAACTTTGTTCTTTAAGATGGGCTACATAATTTTTCTCTACGAGCATAATTATTTGGTGTGGCCATTCATGTTGGCTTTCCCACTTTCTGATCAGAGATTAAACTCCGTGATGTCCACTATAAATGTCCGGCCACAGCCCCTTGAAATCTCAGCCTATCAGCAAATAAGTGATCATGTTTGGCAAGCACACAAACGTTTTTTAAAGAGAGAGTTCACTGGATTTTCAAATCTAATGAATCTTATAACATCATGGCCATTCCACAGTTGCCCAAGTCATGTTTTGGTGTTGTTTTTTTGTTGAAAATCAAAGAAAACTGTTTACTTTGAATACAGTGGTAGCTGTAGCTAGGGGAGGGTAGTAATTTACATAGAAAGCTGTAGCTGAAGAGTGAACACAACTCGTTATTTTCTCTTTGGGAGTGTCTATTCAGGCCACTACCTAGAGGCACCTAGCAGCCTGAATAGAGTAACGGTGGGGTGTTTTGTCTATTTGGGCCTCTAGGTAGCCCTGAATAGAGCTGGCCTTTCTCTTTTTGGCTGTGTAATTAGATTATTCTCCCCTAATAACAATGTAAAATGATGGTTTATGTGGACGGGGGGTTTCACTGAAAAACACACGGTTCAATGAAATAAAACAATGTGACTGTCAAACTGTGCATCGTGAATGTCTGATTAAGGTGAGCATTTCATCACAAAACGCAAAAAAATGGCTAGGGCAATTGTGGAATGACTGTGACGGTGACAGCCAGGACACAAACATGATTACTTGTGTGAGCTGATTCATTCAGAAGACATCATACAAACTGCCATCACTTGACGAAGCAACACATTAATAAAAATGAAAGAAAAATTGGAGCCTAGGGGAGATTCCTGAAAATGGTTGAGAACCACTGATCTAAATTATACATTACCAGTAGAGACCCATGTCTAAAGTGTTCTTTTTGTTTTGTAATCAAACCAGTTGTACAAAGAAGTCAATAAGGAATGTAAACTGAACTGGATATTTCAGACTGTAGTATATCATTTATTCTGATTCTCACCCTGGTCGACGAACTTCCGGTATTTTCACTGTCTTGTCGGTGGCTGCTCTGCCTTCGTCTTTCATTACTGAGGTAGACTCGGTGTAGTAAGGGCAGGCACTGCGAGTGGGCGGGGTCCTTGGGTCTTCAAAGGATGGTTTGTAGTTCTTGTGTACCATATATTCTGGCAGTAAAAATTCCCATTCTCTGTGGAGGTACAACAGATACAATCAATAAATACACACCTTCTGTCTCCAGTGATTGAAAAATAATGTCTCACATGTGCTACATACTATGTGCTATAAGCTGCTTATGCTTCTCAAAATCCCATCAAATTGGTTGACATTGAGGATAAAATAAGAAAAAAAAACTTACAAATATATGTGACAAAAAATGCTTTAACCATAAGTTATGTGTAAAAGACTGGACCAATCTGAGTATTAAACAAAACAACAGAAAAGTAGCATTATGTACAATGTTTGCCAAGGCAGCCAGCATCTGCAATGATTCGAAAATCTCACTGATGGCATATTAATGGATGCAGATGTTCTTTTGAATACCACATACTTTGGTAAAGAAAGTAGTATATGACCGGATTATACCCTGCTGATATCCAAGAAGCTGATTTGTGTGTGCATGTCTGTGTGGAAAGAGGGCTTTGATTGATTCTTTGAACAGAAGGACCCAATGGTTTGCAAACATACTGGAGTAGTTCTATTTTCAAAAATTCAAGTTGACTCCAGTAATGCAAAACAACATAAAAGAAAACTGATAAAATGAATAAGTAAGCCCACCATCAATGGTCAGCCTGCATCAGTAGTGATGTCATATTATGGTATAATGGTAGTGATTTAATATAATACATGATGGTGTTGAAAGTTATAAAATGGTCAACATAGGAATTTGATTGAAATGAAATGACTGATATAAATTTACTGAACTGAAATATTTCTTCATTGGTGTTTCACAACTTGACAAACTTTAATTTAAACAAACTCTTTGACACATTAACTGTGCCCTTTTTTCCCCCCATTTTTGCTGTAGGTCTACTTTGTCAGATTTCCCTATGAGGTATTGATTTCAAGTGCAGGGAGACCAAAAACCTTGCACCTATATAATAAAAATATTATAAAACTTATGGCGAGAACTACATCTACAAGATAATCACAAAACCTACAAAAACGCCGTTTTCGACTAAATTCCTTACAGAAAATGGGGTTTGCAATGGAGAAATAAAATTGTCGCCACATACATGCAGTGTGCTCAGCGGGGACAATTTCAAAGTTCAGCTCTAACTTTTCCATGCTGTGTTTGTCTCTAACAGTCCTACCTTTTCCTGTTGTGCTTTTGTTGCTTACAATGTTAACAATTGCATGTTCACTGAACGAACTATCTAGAGCACAAACCATGTCTTTGAGTTACAGAGGGGCATAAACTGTGCTCGCATCGTGTATTTTAGTTACGGAAGGGCATAGATTTTAGTGATGGTAGTAGTTTTGATTTAACTATGGCAGTTTAAAAATACCAATATGCATCCATAGGAATAGGCAAGGTTTGGAAGATCTGAAGCCCATTTGTAGGCCTAAAATCATAATCCAGCAATGCTGGGTATCCCAGCAAGTCTATGATAGAAATCAAAATCACTGAAACCTCTTAATCTCATATTATAATCTTCACTGTATTCTTAGATCTTGAATTTTCCGTTTTTGCAATATAAGATCATAACAGGGGTGCATTGCATGGAAATTACATTTCGTATAGTGGAGACTCACTGTTTCTCCTCTTCTTTTTTCTCCTCATCTTCCAGTCTATTATCTTCCAAATAAAACCAATCATTTCTTGCATAGCCAGCAGCTCCAGATGATTTCTTTCGGTATTTGTCAGGGTTGAATGAGAGTAAATCTGAGAAAAACAGAGAAATTAATGAATACAAATAATAATAATAATAATAATAATATTGGAAATCATTTCAAATCCAAAATATATGTATTTCTTTCAAAATTTATCAGTAAAATATCATGTCTTTTCTCAAGGGAACATTTCGGCTTGCATGATTATAATTATGGAATAAACATGATGGACAAGAATTATACCTTGTGGGATAGTGAATTATTTGACATTTCATTACTTTTCCTTTGAATTCCCACAAGAACAAGAAAAAAAAAGCCGGATATTATACACTGACAACATGTGATAGCCATGAATTAATATTTCTGCTTTGTGCTTGGTTATTTCATTTAAAGTAGTGACACAAACACCAAGCTAGGTTCTGTCAGCACCTTTGTCACGGGTAGTGTCGTAATAATCATAAGTGCACTGTCTCTATATCTGATATTACTATTCGCAGCGTCCGCGCTGGAACCCTACCAAAATCCGACGTGTGGGATTTACATCATTTAATCATGGGAATGATATTGTTCCTGCGCAGATTTGATGGTTACAATATCGTGCCAACATCAGTTTGATGTATGGAATCAACCCCTCAAGCTGTCCTACCGACCCTACGGAATACTATACAAATCTAAGTTAGATTGATGTAGGGCTGCTGGCGAAAATTTGTAATTTGACTGTTATGATGCAAAGTAAACGACAAACAGGACATACTGGGATGCAAATCTGAAACGAAAATGGACTCACCTTTCCTACCACCCATCTTAGCTAATCGAATATAGTCCGAATCTGTTTCTTTGAACATCATTTCTCTGACTTCCTCTTTCTCAAATGACTGTGGATCATCATATCCAAGCCCAGGAATATTAGAAGGTGCTGGATACTCAGCTCGTTCCTTGCCCAATTGTTTCTTGGCTGGGGCATGATAAAACCAGCCTGAAGTGATAACAATCACATGTGTTCAAGAAATTCAATAATAAACTGAGTCCGATTTTCATCCTTTTTCTTTCTCCTTTTTTTTCCTAATAAACGATGCATGCAAGCAATATGAAAAGCTCTTAAATTTAAATATAGAAAAAAGCAAAGGGAAAAACGCCACAGAAAACAACAAACTGACTCCATGTCTGATCTGCCACTTAAAAGCAACAACGATATGTGGAACTTCATACAAGGAGCAGAATATGTACCGAGAAGGCTCAAGCAAAGCTTAATGTTTAATTTGTGTGCTGCTGCAGTGAGCAGCTTAATAATATTGTCTAGAAGCAGACATGGGGAGAACAAAAACTAAACAAAAAACAACAACAACAAATTTTACTTTTACCACAAACACTTTGACAAAAAACATTCATGTCTTATTATTATATTAAAACTGTTAAATGCATTTTAACTTACACCATGTGACATATAAAAACTTGAAAAATCTCAGGCTGACAGAACTTTTCAGTCTAAACTGCATCAGGCACTAATAGCATTTGGTAGTCCCACTGATATAGGCCACCATCTTGACGCTTTGGCTGAATCGATACTGGTGAAAGTCATGTGTATTCAATACCAATGAAAGTCGTGTGCCCTAAATCAGAATTCTTAGTTGGGAATCACCGAGCTGTGCATTTACTATACAGATCATCCCTAAAGGGGACTAACTAGCCGGTGTTGGGGGGGCGCTATGTCCTACTGTGAACCCACCCTCCCCGAATGGCCACTCTGAAAGCCGCATTACTATGGGGATCCCTAAACCCCCGCAAACTGACATCGAACGGGATCGAATCAGCAAAACATCTCAATGGAATACTAAAGCAATGGAACCACCAAACACTACTAGTGCCCTGAATAAGATCCAGATTTAATATTTCTTTTTAATAGGTGCAGTTGGGGCAGAGTTCCTTATGTCCTGACCACAAACGATATAGATTTTAGATCGATATCTAAATGTTTTCTTCTTTGGTTGCGAAGTGCACATTTATTTGAGTTCACTTGAATTGGCCCAAATGGGTTCTTCTCTTTGTGAGCATGTACAAAGGTGACACTGAAGTCTAATGAAAGACCCATAGCGCAGACTACTGATTTGAGAGTAGAATTAGGTATACTAGTAGTAGGTAGTCCAAACTGCCCCGCTGAAGGGGCGAAATCCCGTTTTGGCATAATTTTAGGCCAGCATTACAAGGATACTATTGCTGTGAGTTTATGTAAAACGGACTGTATCCTACATCAAAATAAAGTTCAAGTCTTTCTCTGTCAAAGTATTATCTTTTGTATTGTTTAATGTGTGTAGCCATGTGTTTTTATTGCTTGAACAAGACACAGTCTTGCCGTTTTCGCCCTGAGCCGCACATACGGATTTGACCCCCTCATAACAACAAACCGAGCCGCGTCAAGCTGATGTAGCGCAAGAGTTTGAAAATAACTCACACAGAAAGCCAGATAAATGAGGTTTAATTCAATGTATTTTTCATCCTGTTTTAAGATGAAGTTCCTTTGAAAATTGTTTGTTGAAAAGTTTGTTGATCGAGAAACTGGTGGAAACATTAATAGATCAGGATCAAAATTACACGCAAATCAACCTCAGTCTTTGTATTTTCAGGGTGTGCCAAAATTAGACTTATGGCATGTTTCGGCGCGAAGCGCTGACTGTTTTTATAGACCCACCCAATACTTAATTTCGTTACCTTTTTCTGACACTCAGTGCTAAGTCAATGGCGACGCGGTTGACCTTATTTTCAATTAGAAAAAAAACAAAAAAACATTATTTTGTCTCCCTTGTAAAAGTTCACACAAAATTGACGTCGGATGACGTTTGATGATTTAAAAAAGTAAAATGAGATGCTTGTACTATATTTGTACCCCTCGAAAAAAATTGAGCGTAATGTACACCCTCTTGGCTTGGAAACAGATAATTTTTAATGCTGTGACTCAATAAACAGTCATTTTATGGGCGGTCAAAGTTGGACTATTGTGTAATCTGCAAAAGGTAGCAAATTCGAGGTGTTTTTTCACTTTTGAAAATGCCATAACTTTCCAACCCTTTAAACCAGAATGACAAATTTGGTATCAAAATTCTTAGAAAAGCAAGCTCGATCAGATTAGACAATGTCTGGTGAGTTGTGATAAAAAGTAAAAATCAGTTTGGACTAGACTCCAGATCTAGGCCTACCTACTCTAGACTTTATAGATTATCTATGTAGGGCTAATTTTTGAAGACAGGCCACTTAAGCTTACCACATTCCTTGGGATTTTGACTTATTGGCATTTTCGATAACGAGTGAGTATGTTAATTTGGTGCGTGCAAAATCTCGTTAAACTTCTCCAAGCGGTTTACCGGTGTGTCGATCTACGCTGACAGCTGGAAATGGCATTCAACAAAATCAACATCCGTTGTTAATGGCAACATTAAAAAATACTGATCAAAATTTTCAACAAAACAAAACCATGGAACGCATAGGGCAATTTAATAAATTAGATACTCACGGGCAAGGTCAAGGGGACTTTGACAATTAAAATAAAAATGGAACAGAAGAAAACATTTTTAATAAAAGTAAACTACATATCCTGTGACCAGCATTATGGGGAGAACTGTAACAGACCGAGATTTACATTTTTCATCGAGCTCTGCTCGTCCACTACTCGATTGATTTCTGTTCTGATTTTCGGTGTAATGAAAAGAAGTAGTTGAACACCGCTTCCTCCTTTGCACTGTGCTACGATACTGCAACAAACAACAAATATCTAGATCTATATCTAGATCTAAATCAAATCTACATTTTGTGTAATTTTCTGCTCTATTAATTGTAGATTTGGTGTGTTAGATTTTCTCCCGGGCTGGACGTGCGGGATTACCCGCGGTTTTCTAGCCCGGAATTCCCACAGCCTATTTATGTCAGTGTCAATAGTGACTTCTGGTGATTCCCTATATATCATGTTCACTCCCAGCCACCACCGGCAGGCCTACTATTATGAGAAACAGGTACGTGGCATATAACCTAAAACTAAAAGGACTTGATTTATACGTGCATATACAAATTCTCATACATTTTTACTACCTTCGAGCCTTTGTGTGTGATTTTTCTCTAAACTGTTCTTGTTAGCTGTCGACAATGTAGATCTAGATCTAGTTCAGACTATTTTTCCAGTAATGCAATATGCTACGCGTATTTCGGTTTTCTTTCTCTGTAGTCTTGTCCCAACAAGTTCGTTTCCCTGGTTTGTTTGATTTTAATCTCTGTACTTTACTTTCTCATGTTATTCTGCAGTACCGGCAGATTTGTTTCTATGTGTTTATTCCTCATGAAAGCGCTGGATGTCTGCGATTATAACTAGAGCTGAAACAGAGCTACTTAGTGAAGTTTGCTGTTTGACCTATGATTTCAAAATGGCGTATAAGCGTGGTGCCTTTTCTTTCGAGGATAGGCTTGTGGGTAACACTTGAACTAGATCTAGTAAAAAAAACACGCTGTGTCTGCCTGTATGTTTTCAAACTCCTTAACCCAGCTACACCTTTTCATGGTGCACTTCCCCAAACACCTATGATAAGTCTATTCCAGACCATATCATCAAAAAAAGAGAAGCTAAAAATTACTCATAGAATGAAATAAAATATTGAACAAATCAAGAACAATAATGAAAGCAACGAACCAGAGGTCCTATAGAACCATTCAAACACCAAACTTCAGACAATTACGTTTCGAAATAAAAGACCTACAAATGGGCAACATGCCAACAATGGAGAAAAGAAATGGGTGGAAATAAAATATAAATACAATGGGTTTCCAACAAATCGTAAGGCACCGGAATACCAATTATCTATAAACAGAAACAGAGTCAGCACCAGAGATACCGTATGTCATATTTCATAGCCAACCAGGGTAAGGGAGGTATCATACTACGCCCGGTCAGACAGTCAGTTGTTGCCAGCAAAATGTGCACCGGCAAAGAAATAATGGCAGAAGTTGACTGATCGGGCTATGATAATAGGGTCTTCCCGGATTTATCAAGAAAATATAAGTTCTTGTGCGCAGCTCTTGTCTGCCAGTATCTGACTGTGGTATTCCCTTAGACAGCAAATTCACAGGTTGGCTAATTCAAAGACAAGGGGTGGAGGGGCAAGCAGGCTGGATGCCAAATCCCCAAAGGCTGTTTTTTTGTTTAGTTTACTACTGCATCTTTGCAAGGGTTCCCGTTGTATTTGAAGAATAATTATGTGAAAAGAGGCTAGACCAAGTGCCGGTTATGGTGTCTGCAAGACTTGTGAACACAAAATTTAGAAATTTAAAACAACAACGGTAAAAAAAAAAAAACTTAATAAAATATTTAAAAAAATAAAACCGCTACATTCTTTTGCCTAAAATAGTTCCCCATGCAAGAATAATAAATAGAGGTCTTTTTATAGATTATTTGTAATCCAGTTCGTGGGTGTGTCACGTGGGTCCATCATCAGGTCTGTTCCTGTCTCAGATGACAAAGCATAACGGAATAAAAAAAAAAAAATCCGAATGTCTTGTGAATGTAGATTCGCATCAAATACGCATATAAAATGGTGAGACTGTCTTTGATTAGCAAACGGCGGCTAGATCTGCTACTCACTCGAAGTAGTGAAGTAAAAAAAAAGTTAATGCATTCTAACCACGGTATGGAATGCCCGAGTGAAATCTTTAACCTCGTTTAGGGAAGCCAGGCATTCTAAATTTTCCCGAAAAGAAGAAAATCATTAGCGCTGATTTTCTGGAAAGGCCGCTTGCCCGGTGAAGTTGCTTTTGCACCATTCAGAGTCATTCAGCCTTCATATCAACCTTTCAGGCTAACATTATAATTTTAGAGGTTTCCTTTATATTTTCTACCCATTCTGTTAGCACTGTAGAGTGGAATAATGCTATTTGTGACACCTGAAAAGATGTTTGTTTCAATGCAATTTTTTTCACGTATCAATGAGCATCAGTAGGTAAGTTCTTCTAGCAGACTGCGGTTGGAATCAAGTGAAGATTGGGTTTTCTGCACGTGGGATAATAATAAAATAAATGAAGGCCCACGAAAGCAAAAGCTCACTCTGAGAGGGCGATGGATTGTTATTATTATTATTATTATTATTATTATTATTATTATTAATATTATTACTATTACCAGCAGGACAGTCCAGCTACGGCCGGGCATACAAAAATAAAAATGTTTTCTTTGACAACTTCACTAGCATTATTAATGTTAGCCGACCCGAGCAAGACACATCTTGCCAATTCTTTCTACCGATACCAAGCCCAGCCGATACCAAGCCCAGCCATACATGTATCTAGGTCACTTGTGTTCGATGCAAAGACCAATAAAACGTATTGTTGTGCCACAATTCCTTGCAGAATACACAGAGGTGTTGAAGTTTTATCTTCGACCAGCAATGTGCAAAGATAGCTAGACGAAGAACGAAATTTTCGATCGTCTCGTAGGCTATTCCTAGATTTTATTCGACGGATCCACGCCTCCTTTTTAAGGTTCCAGAAATTGCAAAAAGAAATAATATTAATGACTTAATTTTGACCAAAATTAATGTGTCCATGTATTTTATTGTCAAAAATTGAGGCACAAAAGTTTAATTTTGTTTTGGCCACTTCGCCACGGCTTTTTAGGTGCTTGCATGTTCAAGGGCTAGCTCCATTATAATATGATTGCTGTTATTATTGTTGTTAATAAAAATGACATTGCTATTATTTTATTATTATCGTTATTAACTTTTATTCTTATTGTTATCATTAATTTATTACCACTTTATTGACAATTATTGTTGCCATTATTGTTGTTATCGTTATTGAGGCAGCCTATTTGCTGTCATTTCTGCAACCACTTTTTTCTCAGTAATTTTCATGGCACTGCAATACAGAATCAGTTGTTTAATCGCATTGACCACAACGTAAAGCATAGATATAGATATAAATCCGTAGAAGCTAATTAAAGATTATTGCATGTATTATTATCATAAATCAACCGTTTGAGTACAATAGTAGGGAATGATGCTGATATTAAACTTTGTTATACTGGTAGATACAAACCATAATGTATGCCGTTTATTTTCAAGGTACGGAAGACTTCGTTCATTGGAAAATGAGAACTTATGCCATTCGGTTGTTGATGACACTGGAGATGGCTCACATGCAACCATATATCGTGCTACAGACAGCAATATACCGTCAGCCCACAAGAACATGCAGGTATCCACCAGAAACAGAAAGGAGACGGACAGTCGTATTATACGTAGCTTGTCAATGGTTTCAGAGAGATCTATATCACCGGAAAGGAGACGCATTCAAAACTTGAGAAAAATCATAACCAAATTGTTTAAACATTGCAGTGGCCGCAACCAATATTTAGAGGCTCATCTTCTGAAAACTGTCAGTGTCTCCTACATTTTTGAAGATGCTGTTAGAAACGATCTAGGTAGTTATCTTATACATAGGACACTACAGCAAATAATGGGAGGACAGTTTAGTCTCAATAAAAAGGAAACACAAATACTGACTATGAAAACTTCTATATCGGATAGATCTGAGAAGAGAAATTTGTTAGCGGTCGTTTCTAGGTTCCCTGGTAACAGATACAGAAAGTTTAAAAGCTTGGGTCGCGATATAGGTAATGATGAAGCTAAAAAAGCGTTGCATGACTCTGATGATACAAAATTGTCCTCCGCTTTTGTTACTGACATCGTAAGAGAGGTCGAGGTGACACCACAATTAAATTCTTCCTTGCTTAATGAAAACAGAAGCGTTGACCATCTGGGCGACACAGGTATAGAAGATATGATCATAGATAGTGAGCAAAACGATATAGCAGTGAGAGCACATGTGACGTTGGGGGGTCCAGATTGCCAAGAGAGGGAATCTTGCAGCACGTCGTATCATTCTAAATTGATTCATCCTGAAAATGTAAATCAGGGCGAAGCTGCAACATCTCTAGTCTGTGAGAGGACAGAATTTCATGACATGGCAAGTGTGAAATATGTCCTGTCAGAGGAACAGCGTCGTAACATTACGTTAGGGGATATGTCAGATTCCTTGACCAGACTGTCCCTGGAAGGCACAAAGCAGAATGTTGCGCTTGACAATTTTAGCGACGATCCGACAAAGCTTTGTGACACCTACCATCCACCGCAGAACTGTAATGTGTTTATTGTATTGATAGATTTTTCTCCAGAGCCACCGTCTGAACTAAATAGTATTCCATGGAATGATCTAGAAAGGAAAACCTTGAGAGAGGCAACTTTCGCGTTATGTCCACATGGTGAAGGGGGAATTGCCAATTTTTTGTCTGAATCTGGCTTTTTGTATTGTGGAGATGGAATTAATGACGATATCATGTGTTTTTATTGTCTTATTGGTTTACAAAACTGGCAGTCTGCAGCTGATATTCAGAGCCTTCACCGACATTTTCGCCCTAACTGTCCAATGGTGGCAATTTCCTCATCTAGTGGCATGGAATTGGAAAATTTATCGGGCAACAAAACAAGGACCATTGGGGATTCCAGGCCACTGAACGGACGAGAGAATGCTAGAGAGTATGTCACACAGAATCAGGATGAGGGTATTCCACAGGCAGCTGCTAGGCCTATATGGAGGGATCCGTCCGAAGTGCCCCAGGTAAACTATAGTATGACCCAGTTCATGGAAGGCTACCCTGAACCACAAAGCAGGACCCCATCCAGTCTGAGCAGAGGGCAGATCAGCGGAGATTGGTCGCAAGCAGCAAGCACTGTTAGGAATGAAAGCAACATGGAGCTTGATATTGTCGAGCAATATGGAGCGTCTAACGTGGTAAACACTGAGGCAATGGTCAACACCTCTACTGCCCATTCTAGAGACGACAGGTCAGTGGTTGGCGTGTCAACCTATGCTCAACCTGTATTTCATTCAGCTTCAGGGGGGCTCATAAGGGGTCAATCAAATAGCAACTTTCCAAACGGTAATACAATGCCTTCCGACTCATTATATCATCTTACAACACGTGGCCCATCATCAAACAGTTTGACAGCACGTGGCCCGTCATCAAATAGTCTTACAGCACATGCCCCCTCAATAAGCAGCCCGACAGAACATGTCCCCATGCAGATTCAAGACCCATCATCAACACCTGACGCCTTTGTATCCCAGCTGACCGGGTCAGATCGTCCCAGATCACATAACGGTGACTTGAGGCCAGCTGGGAAATCTATAACAGGCAGAATACGCCACAATCACCACCTTACATCGACAACACCAGAAGACCAAGCCGGACAAGCTCAGCCTTCAGGAGCTACAAATATCACCGATGATTCCGCCGAAACTTCTGAAAGTGCAATCAACACACATCCCATTCTCCATCCTATCATCAATTCCGTGGTTTATGCCATCCCAACACAGCCACAATCATCGACCACCACCAGCACAACTACCGCAGTTGCAGCAGCCAGCGGGAGTTCTTCTACCTCAACCACCAGCTCTGTTAGTGATCAGGTCAGAGGTCTGAACTGTCAAGAACTGGGCATTTTCATCGACAAACCGAGGGACCCAGGATATGCTGTTTTATTCAGCAGAATCAGAACTTTTGAGGATTGGCCTGAAGACAATCCAGTGAGCAGGGAAGACATAGCCAGAGCAGGTTTCTACTACCGTGGTAAGTTCAATATATACTAGGCCACGTAAGTCTTACAATAAAATTTTAGACGGCTGCAACTTTTGAAGCTCTGAAGATAACTGACTGAAATAAAAAGCCTTCTTAAATTCAAGTCCTATTGATCCCCAAAATAAACTTGATCTAAATTAGCTTTTCGGGCAAGATAGAAACGATCGAAAAACTTGACCCGAAGGGCTGAAACCTCATAATTATGAATGGAGTGCGGTTCTGAACGTTATTGTTTGGTTGTCAAAGACAAAATATCAAGTTATTCGAAAAAAGAAAGATTTTTATTTCATCTTTTTTTTTTTTTTTTAATTTTTGAATTAACCTAATACGTTCAAAAGTAACATCTGTTTCAAGTTTATTTGCAAGACTTAAACAGCTTTAGTATGCCTTTGTTGGTAATTCTGAACCTGTTTTGGTGGAAATCTTTGTTTCTGGGTAGTCTGGGCAGAAAGCGTAGAAAATTTAGGAGTAAAACAATTATAATTTATCGTCCTCATCATGAGCAAACTGCCTCTCTTTGATTCTGCGAAGCCTGATTACATCCTATGAAGTGGGGAAGACTCTCAAGTAAGAACGATGATCTCTTGAAAGGCAAAAAGAAACCAAACAGCTTGATTCAAAAATGAGATGGGCATAGGCATAGGCTTAATAGTTTTTCTACACTGCAAATCGCCTATCTCACTCTTTTTAATTACCTGTCGTGAAACAGGTTTTTTTTTTTTTTTTCATTTTTCCTGTAAATTGATGAAACCTGAGTTAGGTAATATATACGTTACACCATAATAATTTCAAATGCATGTTTAATTGTTTTTATTACATTACCTAGATTAATTAATATGAAGAGTCCATGAAAAAAAAATTAGCGTTAAGCTGGGTTTTCATATGTACGGAAACGGCAAAAACCCATCAAGAAGTAAAAAGAAAGAGCGTTTCCATGTGTACAGAAACGGCCTCGGCGTATTTCACTATTTCACTAGTTGAAGATTTTTTTTGTTGCAAATTTTGTGTTGCCGTTTCCATTTCCGTACACATGAAAACACAGCTTAAGCACTCTTTGGATGGCCCCTGAGTCAAGGCCAATCTTACGGTCATTGCATGTATCTCACAGGCTACGCTGACAGTTGCAAGTGCTATTTCTGCGGAGGTGGCCTAGGATCATGGGAGCCAAACGACAACGCTTTCATTGAGCATGCGCGGTGGTTCCCAAAGTGCATGTTCCTTCGTCAGGCTATGGGGCAAGAATTTGTTGATGTAGTGCAAGAACTTCATCGAGCTCGCGAGCGTAATATTCCTGTAAGTACTGCAGACTAATGATAAGAAATAAGATAAGGACCATTTTGATTATCCCATGAGCGAAATTCATTTTCACAGAGCGTTAAAGAGCACATGCATGTGAAATACATCTTAAACATCATTACATATTAAGCATAATAATAATAATCACAGTTCAAAAAACACATTACATGAAGTAATATGGTATGGAACCATAGTAAAATAATGGCACACACCTAGCTAAAATGTCTTGCTGAGGCGAACTGTCGAGGGTAAAAATACATCTTCTGTAGTTTTCTCTGTCGGCTTCAACGTGTATACACGGTAAAATAACACTAACTGTGATCCACTGTGCGTTGTATGTCAAAATAAAGCTATGAGTCAGACCCCCGGTTTTTCCATTCAGCAATCACGTCTGAATGGCAAATCGAAATAGAAAAACGCGCTTTCTACTAATATTTTTAGTTTCCCCTTCAAATGTAAGAGGTCAAGTTTTAAAGAAAATCTTCATTGCAAATTTCTCTAGTGATTTGCTCCATGTGAGGTTCAGTACTGAACTAATCATACATCTGTTCATTAACCAAACATTGATGAGCGTCGAGCCTTGGGCGCACAATGCTGCAACTTTGGTTTTAGTCTTTAAGCATCTCCCACCCTCTTTTCCTTCTTTTAAAAAAATATCACTGAGTCTCTAAGCATGGGTTATGGTGGAGTGGTTAATGGTGCATAATGGGTTGAAATTGGCTGGTCAGTTGATTTGAAAGAGCTTTGTTTTTTTTCAATATTAGTATGCGACTGTTTTGTCTCCGTGCAAGTAGTTTTAACATGTAGAATATAAATTGCTGCTTTCGCTATGAAACCAATAGCTTAAAACTATTTGTCAGACCAGTACAATAATGTCATATGAATCTCGTCATTTTTTTTTTCATTTATTTTCTTTATAGTTATTCTAATTGTCCGTTACTTTTCTGCTCCGTTCTGTTGTCTAGTCCGTTCAGAAACTAGTGCCGCTCACGGCAGTAATTGCTTCACAAAATTCATTGAAACTTTACACAAAACTTCTGAATGCTGATGAAGGTCAGTGAACATTTCCTCTCTGTAAAAATCAAGCCGTTTTTTATCAGTTCTTTTGGTTTCTCGGGGGCCTCAGCCTCAGCCTGTTGCCTCTTTAAGCCTTAAAAAAAAAGAAAGACCAAATAAATGAAGCCACTATTGTAAATTACTTGCAGCACCAATGTCATACTCTTCAACAACAAGCACAGCTTTTTCGGGCATTTCCGATCTCGCACGGGAATTTCACAAAGTAATGTTGATTTACAAATTTTCATTGTTCATAACTATTATATTTTAGGTTTCCTTGTTGACATGAGACCAATGTTGACATCGATATTATCAATTCTGTTACTGTTCTTTTGTTATTGTAGATATTGTATGACGAAGTTGAAAGACTAATGAGGAGGCCCATAGTAAATGGTAAGTTGATTTGTAATAATATTAAAATTTTCTTGAATATTGTTTTTGTTAATGCTAAGTTTATTTGGACGGAGCTGATTATTCCTAAATACGACACGTAAATCTCATGAATGTGCACTGAAAAAAAAAAAGAGAAGGATTGGGTGAGAAAGAGAGGATGACAGAAAGAGAAGAAGAGAGAGAGGAGGGTGAGAGAAAATGTGTGTGTGAGAGAAAAGGAGAAAGAGAGAGATAATATTACAAAGAGTGGGGAGCTGAAAGAAAAGAGAAAGGGAAGGAGGGTGAGAGAGAGGGAGAGAAGGAGAAGGTGTGAGGAAAGAGTCAGAAGGGGGGGGGGTGAGATCTGTGAGGGACGAAGAGAGAGACAGACAGACGGACAGAGGCTGTGTTGTACACTTTTATACTATTTGGGGTATTACCAAAATTTATACATAAAGACGCCGTATAGAACAAGACCAGTAGTGTCTGTTGCATGTCGTGAGAACAGAAAGAAAAACCCACGTGAAAAGAGAATCTTTACTCGCCTGCAATATTTATGAAATCTTGATCTCAGATGATATCCAATGATCAGTGGCGGACTTACATTTTTGGGACCCTGAAGCTCCGGAATTTGGGGGCCCTGAAGCTTAAGCTTCAGTGTTTACATAGTAGGTCCGCCACTGCCAATGATTATGAAAATCTCTACCGATTGGGGAAGGAGGAGGGGGGGGGGGGTCTTTTTTTTTTTTTGATAAAAAAACTTCAACCCAATATAGGCCTGTCGAATCTGTCATTTATGAATTAAAATGTGAAATCTGTCAAACGTATGGGTATCTATCATTTTTTTAAAATATTTAATTCTGTGAGTATCTTTTGCTTGTGCAATCATCAACTCCATCTATAACTATTTATTTCAGTTCTGGGCGTCCTTACAATTTATGATTGAATGAAATCATCAACTCGGTGGGTTTATGAAATCTTTTATTTTGTGTGACTTCATCCTTTTAGAAATTTGGATGATCCCCGTCATTAAGCAGGTTGTTTTTGTTTTTTATGTGTACGGAAACGGAAATGGCAGCGGAATCGCCAAGAAACCTTTAAGTTGTGAAATAGAACGTTTTCATGTGTACGTAAAAACCGTTTCCGTACACATGGAAAACCTCTTTCTTGTTACTTTTTCATGTGTGCTGAAACGGAAGCGGATACGTCAAGAATCCACCAAGCAGTATCCTAACCATTCTTTCTATTTCACTCTCTGAAGGGTTCTCGGTGTTTCCGATGCTGTTTCCGTACACATGAAAACACAGCGTTAGCATAGAAACACTCTGTTTACTACTTGATGGATATTTGAACTTTCTGTTGCCGTTTCCGTTTCCGTAGTCATGGAAACACAGCTTAGATATTGTTTCGTTGTGTGTCCAATTTCAGAATTTGAAGAGAGCCAGCCTGTGGAGAATGACGCTGCTGTCAGAGCTGTGATAGGCTCAGGTTACGTTGAGGAACAAGTGGTTGATGTCGCTCAGCAGCTCAGAAGAGATGGTGAGTGGCCAGTATTGGTTATTTTTTCATGTCCGTCCACCTCCAAGACATGGAAACCTGGTAATTGAAAGATACACAACATGATATATCTAGCTAACCAGCTGAGGTACCTGGCGCTGCCCGGGTTAGGTCTGTTTTTTAATTTCAGTTCCTAGTGATTATAATGGATCTGCTTCATGAAGCTTATTCCCTTTTGCTCTTGCATAAATTTTGTTTCTGTGTTCATTCTTAAACTCTCTCATCTTATTGTATCTAGTATATTTGGTCTTGTTCCACCTTCTCTGCACGTTAAAGCCCAGATCTCCTTGTCAGTAGTCATGAAATTACATTATTGTTTTGATGAAGGAGAAAAAAAAATTAATTACGAACAGGAAGAAGAGAGCAGTTATGATCCACATATTGCAACTGCAAAAGAGAGAAGCTCTACATTCGTCTATATCTCTTATCTCCTGTTTTCATCCTAATCAGAAATCCTCCTTTTTCAGGGGAAATGTTGTCTTCTGATGCCATCGTACAAAAATTAACTGAAGGGCGAGGTGCTGTTGGAGGACCAGATAGGAACACAGAAAATGAAGGAAATCAAGGAGATAACGCGTCTTCAAGTAACAGTGAGTTTTTCTAACTGGGCTGAAGTCTTTGCTGTTTCTTGCAGAGCAATTTTTGTTTTGACATTTAAAAAATTTTCCCCCGATATTTTGATCTAAAAAGGTGGAGACGCCCTCGTAGTGTGAAAAAGAGACTTTTTTTTTTTAGTATTACCGATTACTCATCATTAATTGGGGTGGACAATTCTCCCTTTTGTTGATAGATGTTAGCAGTGGCGGATCTACTATGAAAATAATGAAGCTTAAGCTTCAGGCTACTAACCTGAAGAAACTATTTCGTTAATGAGCAAATTTTGAATATTGCCCTATAATTGTTATGTTGCTGGTTGCAAAGGGGCCACATAACAGTTCAAGGTTTAGAGACCCCAAAATGTAGTTCCGCCGTCAAGTGTTAGCATCCTCTTTATTCTGGTGACACATGCAATATGATCATATCAGTGCTCTCATTGCCATAGACCAAAACTTTGGTGATCTAGGGCAAATATGGCAGACTGCTAATCCCAGTATTAGCAGCTAGCTAGGTTTAGCAACGTGTTTTCTATTTAATTCTAACCCCCAGTGATTAAGACATCTTGTTCCCTACCCCATTTAAACATCTACTATTACTAGCTCTTTCCTCCTCTTGCACCTCTCATGGCGCCCACCACAATGAAACAGATGAAGACATCTGCGGATTACGACGAAATAGACAAGAAAACAATAAGGAAAGAAGAGAAAAGAAAACAATAAAGAAACAGCAATCAAGAACAGCGGGCCAACAGCTTTAGGCTGAAGCTCCCGAGAAATAAAAGGGTCTCAGGCCGGTTAAGGTGTCTTGCAAGACTGGACTACAGATATAGTGTGGCATGATTTTATGAAGAGCAAAACATTTTTCTCCTATTTCTAATTTTTTTTTAAATCCCTTACTACTTAAAAATGGCTTAGACAGCCGTACAAATGAGAACATTCTTTCTATTTCACTACTTGAAGGGTTTTTGCCGTTTCCGTTGCCATTTACGCCTCTGTACACACAAAAACCCAGCTTTAGACTAACACTTGATTGATTGAATCTCAGGGTCCAGAGAGCTGGAGCAGCTAAGAAGTCAGAACTACCGTCTCAGAAGCAATTTGCTGTGTAAGATTTGCATGGACAAGGAAATACGCATGGTGTTTCTGCCCTGTGGTCACCTCATATCCTGCCAAGAATGTGCAGTTGCCGTCCAGGACTGCCCAATGTGTCGTAGACACATCAGAGGAACTGTCAAGGCAACTTTGCGGAACTGACCAATCACAGCCAGGCAGATGTTCGATCTGTCACTTTAAGCCGCGGCAGACGAAGTCTCGAAGTGACGTGAAAATTCAAATAGTATACGTTTTCTTCAGGTCCGGATCAACCAAAAGCAATAGAAGCACGTGTTCAGGGCATCAGGGGTGAAAAAAGAAAGGTTATATTTATCAGACTTTTGAGGTCTGGCCTGGAAGAAAACTGAATTTTCAATTTAATATTTCACACGATACATAATGTATTGAGTCCCAGCCTCTTTTCAGTTTTGACAATGTCTTGCCAAGAGAGAGACCGAGGGGCCGAGGTTGGACTGGTCTTAAGCCGGCGCTGGTTTTCTTGAATAGTTCTTATATTTAATCAAAAAGGAAGCTTTTTTATGCATACTCCCTTAAAAAAAAAAAAAAGACTTAAAAATACAAAATACATACGTGACTTGAATGACTTGTATATTTTAACACGAATGTCTTGCCAGAAGGCTCTGAGCAATGGAAAAGTACTACTTTTCATAGCATTATTTATGGTTATTTGAACCCCCAAGTAACACTATAATGAACACTCAAATTTAATATCTGTACAGTACTTACACGTTTGAGCATTAAGTCATTGAGAGTCAATGATAGTTGTTCTAATGTCCAAACACTCAATTTTGGGGTACCTCAAGGTTCTGTTTTGGGCCCAATTCTTTTCACATTATACACCCAACCTCTTGCTGATATTTTCAGAAAATATGATCTTCAATACCACCAATATGCTGATGATAGCCAAATATATAAAGCATGTGATCTTGAAAACCTAGATGATACGATAAAAACAATGGAGCATTGCATACAAGAAGTTAAGAAATGGATGGATGATAATAAGCTAAAACTAAATGATGAGAAAACAGAAGTTATGCTCATAACGAATCCAAAACAAAAAATCAATCCACCAGATCTCAATGTAAATGGCCATCTTATTAAAATGACAAGTAAAGTAAAAGATCTGGGCACAATCTTAGATGCAGAGATGTCAATGTCACCATTTATTAGTCAGCTGTGTAAGAATCTTAATTCCCAGTTACGGAAAATCAGCAATATACGGCACTGCCTAACTACTGAAGTAACAAAACAGCTTGTAACATCGCTGTTTCTCTCTAGGCTGGACTATTGTAACATACTGTTAAGTGTTCTTCCGAAAAGTAAAATCAATAAGCTTCAGTTAATCCAAAATAATGCTGCAAGACTAATAACAAGAAGAAAAAGGATAGATCACATAACACCAATATTTAAGGAGCTCCACTTGTCACGAGTGGAGTGAGCGGAATTCAGAGATTACGGGGGCATGGAAGTGGGGGAATGACTCACGGGATAGTGAGGCTGCTCACCTATATTGACTTCTGTTAGTTAACGTTAAAGCGTGCATGTTGTGAGTTGGGGGGGGGGGGGTCTGAATGAGGCGAGAGCGCTGTATTACTATCACTGCACACTAAGACGTCCAAGGAAGCGGACGCGGGAGAAAGCCCCAGAGGGCGAACATAAGGAGAGCAGTCGGAAGACTTGGTAGTAGTGTTTTTTCCAGTGATGACTGGTAGGTGGAACGATGATTGATAATTATGATTGATGTATTATATTCGTCTATTACCATGATGTAAATAAGTATATGTGAGGAATGTGGAAGTCCTTGATACTGCATATAGCAATGTGCGCCATGAGCGATAGATGTAAGTTGAGTTCATGGATTTGTAGCGAGAGTGAGTATTGTGTACTACGGTGGAGGTGTGTTACCGTAGGATGTTTGGTGAGTGAAATGTGAACTATTGTGTGTACGCTTCATGAGTTGTAAGGAGGGGTGAAGTGAATAGAAGTGGTATGGTATTGTACCAATGTAATGTTATTCTTGTAGGTGTCGGGGACGGGCCGAAGAGCCGCCTCGGTGAGCACAGGGGATAGGCCAGCATAGGGCCGAAGGCCACGCATAGGCCAGGAGTGACGCTGTCGTGCAGGACAGTAGAGGCACATGAGTCGTGGCAGTCTGGCCAACGACAGGGACGTATATATGATTGTGAATGTGCTATTGAAATGCTAATGTGCTATTGCCATGTTGATGTGCTATTGGAATGCTAATGTGTTATGGCAATAGGAAGGGGCTATTGAGAGACTGCGGTGCCATTGAAATATTAATGTGCTATTAAGACATGGAGAGGAGAAGCTGAGACCGAAGTGTCTTTAGAAAGTAACTACCGGGTTGTGGACCCGAGGAAGTGTGCGTAAGGGAGAAGGCCGTTGTACGGCAGTTGAATTGAATAATATAATGTCTGTATTTGCGCTATTATCTTTATGTTTATGTATAATAAATGTGTGAGTCTGATGGGTTGTTCTGTTAAGTGTTAAACTTGTTCGTTCGTGATTGTTGTCTTGTTATAATCATTATTACATCTCCCAGTCTGGGATATGTGACACCACTGGCTACCTATTGAGCAGCGAATAAAATATAAATTGGCTTTATTTTGTTATAAATGTGTCAACAACATGTCGCCAGAGTATATTTCAGAACTTATAGAACTGCATCGCCCTGCAAGAGCATTAAGATCATCTTCTGACAACCTTAGATTAAAAGTACCCGTAATGAACCTAAAAAGTTTTGGTGAAAGGGCTTTCAGCCATGTTGGGCCCAGGGTGTGGAATGAGATTCCTTTAGATGTCCGCAGTTCGCAAGTATTGTCACAGTTTAAAAGGATGTTAAAATGTCATTTGTATGAGAGTTTCTAGTCTACGTAAAAGCTATCTATTATTATTATTATTATGTGTGTATCAATGTGGATTGTGTGTGTGAGTTTACCCATGTATTTTTTGACATGTTTCTGTAAAGCGCATAGAGCATTTTTGTAATGGATATGCGCTATATAAATGCCGTCCGTTATTATTATTATTAAGTGTGTTAAGTGTTATGCTATTAAAAGAAATGGAGTAATAATATATGTGTGTACTCTGCAGTAAATGTCTAGGGCATTATAATTTTATATGATTGTGTTTTGTATTAATGGCAAACTTTTGTGTTTTTTGTGTTTTTCTTTTTGTGTGTGTATAAAAATCTTACCATCAAAATAAGTTGTGTCAGTAGATACTCTTTAGGTTTCTGGCTTAAAAATCAGTAAAAGAGTCACAGATGTGATGTATGTTGTGTTTGATGTGAGTACAGAGTCATGACCATCAGAGTGTGTCAAATAATATTATATGAGTATGAAGACAGTTTTATCATGTATTGTGTATTGTAATAAATGAAAAATGCTGTCAAATTTACTGTGTTTTATGAAGGATAAAGTGTGATTAAACTGTGGTGGCGGGGAACACGTGGAACAATTAAATACTGATGCACGACTTCAATGCATTTTTCTCATTTGATGTGGGTTATGTCCTTTGAACTATACAAAAGTTTGAATTCGTATTTAACCTGTTTGATTTGTAGATAGAAATGCAAACACTATCTTAGTCTTGTTGTTTACTACTTTATTTATCCTCCTCCTTCCTATATTTTCCCCACAAGAATACAGTCACTGGTTGGACAGGACAGACAATTCCATTTTAATTTCTAGTCTCAGAAAATATTGTATGCAGATGGCTTCCCAAATCCAAGATTTTGATTTCAAATCTTATATATTTTATATTGTGTTGTTTTATCTCACTTGAATTACAACATGCACTGTGCTTACAATTTTACTCTTTTTTCTTTCTGTTTACATGGCGATTTATTGTCATTTACGATTTCGAAAAAGATATTCTGATGATGATACATATTTATCCATTACTATCTTTAATATACATATGAACTTCTTTTTGCCCTGAATGAGACAAGGTCAACAATAAATACATGTACAAAAACAGTATCATGCCTTTGTCAATAATTTACCCCTAAATGTGCAGGAAGGGTTTTTAAAGAAACTGAAATAATTTAATTTTCATGTTTAATGTTCCTCTATCGGTCCTATCCATACCTTTTCAACTTTTTTTAGGGGTGGGGGGGAGGAGGGGGGGGGCATTTTGCTCAACCGTAACCTCTTTTTTGAAAGGGGGGGGGAGATGGGGAGGGGGCGTTCTGCCAAATTAATATTTTTCTCGGGGGGTGAGGACGTTTTTTTCCCAACTGTAACTTGTATCAGAGCACCTTACTTAGAAGATAAAAAAAGGAAAGTATCTTGTGTCAACCCTGTACTAGGCATGCGCAGTCAGTGGGGTGAAGAATATCGAGCAGTCTCGGCGGCCATAATAATTACTATGCGGTCATCAGTCGCTGAGCAAACCTGCCACTTTGTCCTTTAGGGTGGCCATACAAAGGCCACCGAATTCTGTCACCGAGCCACTAGGCGCTTTAGGTGAGAAGAATTGCACTATATAAACGGACCGAATCTAGGTGGGCTCTATGTGCAGTTATTGAAATTATATAGTGCAATTCTTCTCACCTAAAGCGCCTAGTGGCTCGGTGACCGAATTCTGTGGCCTTTGTGTGGCTACCCTTAGAAGAGACGTAATACGTTCCTGCTCCTCCCCAATCAAGTCAGGTTAGACAAAAAAAATTTATACAAGTAAAAAATAAAATAAAAACACACACAAGGAAGACTGACACTCTGTAATAGCTAACAGAAAATCGTTACATACAGTACATACATGCTTGCTTTCATGGAGCTCCAACCATGCATCCCCCAAACCAATTAATATAATGACAGCTGAAGGCATATTTCTCCCTAGTCGAATACAATGTATTCATAACCCGCTGAAGAATGGCATACATTCTCTGGAAGGAAAAATTTTCTCAAATTTAGCCTCAAATCTCTCTCTCTCTCTCTCTCTCTCTCTCTCTCTCTCTATCTATCTATCTATCTATCTATCTATCTCTCTCTCTCTCTCTCTCTCTCTCTCTCCCTCTCTCAGTCTCTCTCTCTCTCTCTCTCAGTCTCTCTCTCTCTCTCTCTCTCTCTCTCTCTCTCTCTCTCTCTCTCTCTCTCTCTCTCTCTCTCTCTCTCTCTCTCTCTCTCTCTCTCTCTCTCTGCACATTAGAGTTTCGTCAACATTTATGTGTAATGCTTTCAAAGACATGTGGTCATTAAACATAGAAATTGAAGCAAAACTTCTTGAACATCGAATAAACTGATCTTACCACTGGAAAAAAGCTGATAATATTAAAAGGGCTTGTGTTTCGTAGCCATATAGTATGTTAAACTCTTGATGTTTTTAGCAGAGGACTGTACAGCAGAAATAGTATCATTAGTAAGCACCAGTATGGTCGATTCATAACAAAACCAAAGTAACATGTACTTGACTATGGAACATTTTCCATTATATTAAGTGCGACACATTTTTCAACTTTTCAATTATTTGCACTTAGATACAGATAATGTTCCATTATTTGCACTCAAGCATGGCCAAGTGTTCAACTTTTTCCACTCTTCCCACTAAAATATGGCTAAGTTTTCCATTGCCCATGCTTATGGATATAAAGCAAGTCTTAATCTAGACATAATTGCATGTATTCCGGCTAGAAGATGACTAAATCTGGTTCACGTTATCTCCATAAAACACACTATATTTTTAACCGTATGTGAACTTAAGTGTGAAAACTAGAATAATTAGATCTTGCCGCATGTAAGTACAAATAATTGCTTCATAATTTTATAGAGTATTTCTAGCTGTATAAATGTATCAAGTTATATGAACTAAATATCAACCAATTAGAAACGATTCACACTCTCTGTATTCAATGAATGGCAAATTACAGACAGCAAATCCACCACATAATAATTATGTTCACCGAGACAAGGCCAAGTAATGGAACAGAGAGACTTTCAGTTTCATTATGGTCACATTCGACACAGTAGCAAGATGGCGGCCGGTCATCCTATTGAGCCTCAAAACTTGCACTCCAGACAAGTGAGAGTGCGCAATCCATAATATTATACCGGTACATCTATGGTCAGATGCCCGCCCCCCCCCTCCCCCCGCAAAGTGTAAACCAAAGAAATAGTGGCGGAAGCTGACTGTGTCCAACCGTGCTTAGTATTATAGGGTTTTCCCGGATTTACCAAGAAAATAGAGGGAATTATGGTGTGCACCTCTTGCTTGCCAGCAGCTAACTGTCTCTGACCGGGCTTAGTGTGATAACCCCCTCAGAGAGAACATTGATTCCCTGAGAATAAAGATACCGGTACAACAGATCTCCTTCTCTTCCCTCTCAGCTCTGTGTTTGTCACGTGAATCATACTATGTCCTCCAAGTCAGCTATGATAGCCAGATGTTACAAGCAGCTTTATGTATCAAAGGACACAATAGGTTAGAACTTCTCTCCGTCCCAATGACTGAATATGCAATCACGCATAAATTTGCCTATCTTTTCCACTCTACAGTCCCCGCGGTTTTAGTTTGAGTTTTGGGTTATACGGCGCGGTCGGCACGACAACGGCCAATTTGCGCCTACCACGGTCTGTCTGTGTACTCTGTTTTATATTTTGGATTCAGAGCTTCATCAGTTTAAATTTCGATAGTGAAATGAAATAGTTGTGTTTAAAATGTATTACATTGGTAAAAAGGCTTTTGTTATGTATGCGCCCTTAGCCTTTTTTGCGCTAGGGGTGCGGCTACGTATACGTAACTATCCCTAACCTCATCCTTATCCTCCACCCTTAATGTTACCGAAACCCTAACCCTGGCCCCTACTCTTTCAACCAAGAACAGGGAGAGAAAAAAGAGAAATTTGACAGAATAATTAACTAAGGTTGTTGTTAGGAGTATTTCGGGAGGAGCTCTCTAGCTCTGAAGGCACAAAAAGCTTTAAAATACGTACTCCTAGCGCAAAAAACAAAAAAACACCTGGGGTACGTATGTACTTGTAACAGTATTATTGATAAAATTTTCAAAGACTGTTTTGTATAGATTTGAAAAGAGTCAAAGCTGCAGGCTATGAAACGCCTAAATATATTGGCAACATAAATAATATATATTTGGCCTGGCATGGCTTTCTAGACTATTGTGTCTTAACTGAAAATTATTTTCTCATTTAAATTGCAAGAAAATGCAAGGCGATTGATTTTTATTCCTAGATTAAAACCAGGCATGTGCACCAGGAATTTTATCAGCACATGTGAATGAAAGCATGACGTCATCAATAGGAGTCATTTACGTCATCATTAATATTGAACAGCAAACACATCTTAGCGTCGGGATTTTGCCATTTCTCATTAACTATACTTTTTATTATTTTTGGGTTGGTCTGTTCGCAATATTTCTCATCAGACTTCGAGATTATTATCCTAATCTGTATTTCCACCAATACTCTTGTGTATTGGTAAAACGCCTGGTGTTCACGCAATTCACCTTTACCGATTTTTAATATAAAGTTATGAAGAACTCCCCTTGCCTATTAAATAAGAAAATATTTCTCAGTTAACTCATTGTGTGCCAGACACCGACACATCGTTTCTTCTGCTGGTCACGCTTGTGCCAATCGCCGATAAATCAGTGCACAAGAATTTTAGGCATTCTTTTTTCGGGGTGGGGGGGGGGGGTGGGTCGGGGGAAGGAAGAAAGTCGACTTTCTGTTAATAGATGCCGCTGTAGTTGGTCTTCATTCATCTATCTCACTATTTGCTTCTTGTATCGGCAGACATGGACGAATTCATGGCACACCAAGAGCTAAGAACAAAAAAAAAAAGGCCAGCCCAAATTTGGATACACCGGTTTACGGCGGGGCGAAACGATCTTGAAAAAACATGATTCACATATTTCCGCTGGGACTTTAGTTCAGATGCCGCTTTAGGGAGCCGGTGCAGGGAAGAACCCCCCACCCTCCACCCCCATCCGCCCCCCTCTCCAGCCCTCGGCGGCCTAGTTATTTTTTTAAATAGTATATAATTTTCTTTATACCTAAGGCGAGACTTTGCGACGTACAACACTCCCCCCCCCCTCTCCACCATTTTAACTTTGTTCTTAGCCCTGTTTCGACCCCCGCATGTTGTGTGTGTGTGTGTTTGTTGTTGTTGTCGTTGTTGTTGTTTTAATTAGTACTAATTGTTCCACGAACCGTAAAAGACACAAAGCACCAGCTCAGGCCAAAAAAGAATTCGAACAAAAAGTGAGGTTAGTATAGATGCTGAGATGCTCAGGGTCACCCTGCAAAATTCAGCGAGGTATAGACAGATAGAACAGTTCACAGAGCGCCACTGTGGGCACGGAAAATTATTTTCCAGTTAGGTGATGACATGGACTCATGCGTTTATGAAAAAAGGATTGGAGGCAAATCAGCTACACAAACTCCAAACTTCCGACTCCGGCGCAGGTCGTCAGAAAGATATCTTCAAAAATCCCGCTAATCCGATCTACATGAGCGCTTAAAATCAAGGACTTTTTTTTTTGTCTTTTTAGTAAAGATGTCGGATCTTTCCAGAACCACAAAACAAACTCATTAAAAAAAAAAATCCCTGTCCACGTCTTAAAAAAAACTTTCAGCAGGTGGAAAGAATATTTCGTTCTTTTTGCCATATTTTAGCTTTGTTGCAATCTCTGTTGTGATCCCCAAAATGTCTGTGCTTTTTATAAATAATTTCTTAAAAGAACAAATCTGCAGATTTAGATTGATGAACAAAGAAGAAGAAGAAGAAGAAGATAAGTAATTTCGGATTTATCGGGAAGTTCCAAATCTATTTATAAATAGGACACCGGAAATGCTCCGTTTGGATATTTCCAATATTGTGTGTTTGTTTTCTGCCACTGGAGGCTTGCTTTTATGAGAGAAATGTAAGTAATAATAGCTGCAAGACACTGACAAGAATTTATTGTAATGTTAGACGATAAATTATACGTTTATGAATGAATATGAATGGCAAGAAACATAATAGCTTTATTGTCTTGTCCAGAATAAACGGACTTGGCTTTTCTCTCCTTAACAAGATGACGTCATTCATCGGTTTAGAAATCCGTTCGGGTAGTGTGCAAAGCAAACACAATTCCTCTAGACTTATTATAGCCTCTTTGGAAGGAGTTGATCACATTAGATCTAGACTAGTTTGAGTCTGAGTTTGGATTGTACGGCTCGTCAGCACGTTAACGGTCACTCTGCGCCTCCCACGGTCTATTTGAGTACTTCATAATATGTTTCTCATTCAGGGCTTGTGCAATTTAAGTTTCACTAGTGGAATTGAATAGTGTATTTCATGGGTAAAATTCTCAAAACTTGTTTTATATCTGAAAAGAGTTTCGTAAATGAGTGCGAAAGTTTGTAAGTCATGTGGTAGATCCTAGCTACTGTAGGTTCGGGTTAGAAAATAATTCTTTCATGGACCCACAGGGAGCAAAGATAGGTAAATAACAAGTAAATTCAAAGTCTGTCACACTCCATACATCGTTCTCCATATTTAAAAAAAAAAAAAAAAGGCCTGCTCAGATCGTCAGAAAGATATATTTAATCGTCGCCTCTAATCCGATCTACATGAGGGCTTAAATCACGAATTTTTTTTTTTTTAGTCAAGATTTCGGATCCTTCCAGAAGCACAAAGCAAATATTTAACAAAATCCTTGTCCACGTCTTAAAAAGATCTTTCAGAAGGTGGAAAGAATAATATTTCATTCTTTTTGCCAAATTTTAGCTTTGTTGCAATATATCTGCTGTGACCTTCCAATTTTCTGTGCTTTTTATAAACATTACGCATTTTTTCCAGCTCGGAATTTCCAAATCTATTTATATAGTAGGGCAAGGGAAGTGCTCTGTTTGGATACGTCCAACATTGTGGGTTTGTTTTCTGCCACTGGAGGCTTGCTTTTATGAGACTTAATGTAAGTTATAATAGCTCCAAGACACGGACAAGAATTTATTGTAGTGTTAGGCAATAAATTATATATTTATGCATGAATATGAATGGCAAGAAACAATATAGTCTGGTCCAGAAATAACGAAAGTAGCTTTCTCTCCTTAAAACAAGATGGCGTCATTCAAACTACGTTTGATTAGTGTGCAAAGAAAGCACAGTTCCTCTAGACTGATTATAACCTCTTTGAAAGGATAGGAGTTGATCACATTAGATCTAGACTAGTTTGAGTCTGAGTTTGGATTGTACGACGCGCCGGCACATTAAAGGCCTCTTTGCGCCCTCCACGGTCTATTTGAGTGCTTTATAATAATTATGTTTCCCATTCAAAGCTAGTGCAATTTAAATTTCACGAGTGGAATTGAATGGTGTATTTCATGGGTAAAATTCTCAAAAGTTGTTTTGTGTGTGTAATATATTTGTGTTATGAAGGACGACACATAGGGCGTGAATTAAAAACTGAACAACGTGCTTGCTACGGGGATATAGCCATGTCTTATTGTGCGACCTTGAACTCTGACAATTTCAATATGCCAGGTTGCATTTTACATAATAGAACCAGCCATACATTAGAGTATGGATCTGATTAAAGTTTCTTCAGTGAGTGCGAAAGTTTGTAAATCATGTGATAGATCTTAGCTTCTTTCGGAATGAACAGGACACACTCTAGGTTCAGGTTAGAAAATAATTATGTCATGGACCCACAGGGGGCAATAATACGGTACACAACAAGTAAATTCAAATTATATTTTGCGTGCACTTTTCCATGGCCTTAGTTCTAGATTTCAGTTTTCAGGGTTTTTGTGAGTGTGTATGTGTGTGTGTGTGTGTGTTTTATCCAGCCGGGAATTCCCAAATATCTGATTACAGGCGAAACAGAGCAGTGCTGATTTTTTATGATTACGGTGATTGTCATGATTCGGATATTGTTAAAACTCACGCAGAGAGTGAGTTGTTGTTGTTTTACCAGGGCCATGAGAAATTGGCTGGTGGCCTTGAACGGTCCTCGCCAAATTATAGTTGGTGAGTAAATAAATGTAAAGTTAAACTGTTAGATTCACGCTTGTCGGTTTTAATGTTCGTGATTAATAAGTAATGGAGTAGGGGTGAAACAAGGTGGGGACAGTTGACATTGTTAAGTATGACTAGACAAGTTTTTGCACGTTAACTGGCTGGTAGAATAGTGCAGACATATTACTACAATTAAAATGGTGGGAGGTTTCGACCTATGAGATAGCTGAACTAATTGGGCCAGCGGACTAGCACGCTGGGTAGTTAGATAGTATATAACATCGTGTAACGTTCAGATTTGGTGAATACAGGCGAGCAGAAGCATCGTGTCGTGAAGTATCTCCGGTTGACCAGTACCTGAACTGTGTGCTTTGAAGACAAGAAGTCCTTGCTAACGGACTGACTGAGCTCTAGAAAGAAAGGTCTGAGTGGGCTGACCTTTGAAAGCCCACGCTGCGCTATATTGATGTTCGCGCCTACCAGTAGGCGTGAGCAATGGTAATATATCTTATTTATTCAAGCATAATAGAGATCGGAGATAGAGAGAGAACTACAGCCTCATAGGAAGACTAAGGAAACCCCAGCTGGCACTCGACCACGAGTGTCCTGTATCATAGATCTATTGCCATAGTATGATTAGAATAATATAGCACATTGTTGATGAATTGAATGGTGATTGTGCATAAAATATAGTCTTTTGGCAACTGCTTAAATTACCTACAAGCCGAAGAGTGCTTCTGTAGGCTTTGAACGTACTGGGCTCTCCTAACATTTAAGCCCCTATGATTTATGGAGAGTTTGCCTGGCGACTGGCCAGTGGCGACTCAACTGTCACTTTAAATTGATATCTAGTTTCGTATAATATACCTATTTGCTATTGATTGCAGTACCTCCATAGTTACATGAATATCATTGGTTAAGTTATTAATTAGAGTTTTTTTGGTTTGAATATATACCCCTATTGTCTTTTGTTTTGTTATTAATATTTATGTAAACTATGGCCTGACCGGCCTGACATATATACGCTCTAGTTATTTAATACTTTTCTTGTGTGGTTGTGTCCGAGTGTGAGTTAGCTGCCTCTCGTGCAGTCGTAACATCCCCAAGACCCTAACTCTGCTCGTGACAGTGATTACTAATAGTGTCATTTGCCTTCAGTTCTATGGGCAGATACCGTGCGCCGTTCTGAGTAAATGCTAACGATAAATTCCTTCTTCATTTGCTCTCACACCATCCAGAAACTTTCAGATTCATGTCAGCCTTTCAGGCCAACATTTTGCTGGTACAAGAATCTTGGTTTTTTGTTGTTGTTCTTTTGTAAATTTTAGCACTGTAGAACGGAAAGTGTTAATTCCACATCTGAAAAATGTTTAATTTTAGCACTGTAGAACGGAAAGTGTTAATTCCACATCTGAAAAATGTTTAATTTTAGTACTGTAGAACGGAAAGTGTTAATTCCACATCTGAAAAATGTTTAATTTTAGTACTGTAGAACGGAAAGTGTTAATTCCACATCTGAAAAATGTTTAATTTTAGCACTGTAGAATGGAAACTGTTATTTTCACACCTGAAAAATGTTTCTTTTAATGCACCATCAAAATATGTCAATGAGCATTAGTCGCTAAGTTCGTGTGACAGACTGATGTGGGAATCAGTTGAGATTAGGTTGTCTGCAGTTATCTTAGTAGGGAATAAGATGTAGACCTAAGAGAAACCTCACGGTCAGTCAATGGAAGATGTCATTATTACCACTATTACTGTTGTTATTGCTGTGACTGTTGTTCTTAATAATGATATGATTTTAATAATCACGATAATAATAATAATAATAATAATAGTAATAATAATAATAACATTGAGGCAGGAGTTATCCTGCCATTTCTGATGTGACCATGATAATAGTGATTTCTTGAAAAATAATTATTTACCCGCTTGGCTATGAAAAAATCACTTTTCCACAGTCGTTCCCCATGATTCTGTATTGGGGCCTGCTTTGCTTACACTGCCCTGAATGCATACTATACCACATATAAAGTAAGCCAAAAGATTTGATTTCCAGTGTAATTTTTTTGTGAACGATAAATAAATTTATGGCTCGGCAGCATATAGTGATATAAGCGAGTCTGTGCACAGGAACGAAACTGATTATAATTGTCATCAGCAGCTGGATGAATAAAACTGAATAGAAGACGCTGAATGAAGATACACCAGGGGCTATCCTTATAAACAGTGCAAGGACTTGCAAACCTGTAATTAAAGCCAAGATTAATATTGGAAATAATTCCATTTCATTTTCGATATTCGAATATTTGACAATGATATATTTTATATCTATGAACGCATTCTTCTGATCAGATGGTTGAATGTCCAGGAAAGCTAACCATCTGATCAGAGGAATGCAGCTAGAAATTGAGAAAATTATAAGTAAGAGAACGCACAATATTTTGACTGAAAATGCCATCATGTTGGTAAACTCACAAAACTAGCTGCTGTAACTCACAACTTGCTGGACTACATCAGGGAAAAAAAGGATTAAATAACCGCAATTAGTACAAAACAGTTGCAGCAAGATTAATCCCTATGAAAAGGAAAAGATGCATGGAAGAGTCCTCTGCTGCGGAGCTTGCTCTAACAACCAGCAGAAAAACGAAGAATGTATACGTTGGCTATGCTATGTCAAAAATTAATATGTACATAATAAATCAACCTATTTAAATGATCTTCTGGGTCATTATGTGCCTTCACGACATTTTATAATCGTCGAAGTAAATACTAAAATGTTTAAATTCTAACCATCTCCCTGAAGACAATTTGGTAAAAAATCTTTTTTTTTTTTTTCTCTTCAAGGACTTCGGATTTGAAATTCTCCGCCTATGTCTTTGAGATAGTAGGAGGGCTAAGGGAATAAAAAGTGTGAATTTCCTGCACTTTTCGTTTAAAGCATAAAACATTGCATGATTGTGAGTACTTGGACCCTGCCAGGGTTATTTTAGCGACACAAACATTATCACAAACCATATATAAGTCAAAATTTGACAAAAAGAAATAGCTGTATAGAGAAATAGAAACAATACTCAAACGATACAGTGAAACGCAAACTAAAAGGGTAGACAGAAAATGTCGGTATTTCGGAAACAGCCTTTTTCAAGGATAAAGATAGAAAAAAACAATAACAGAAAAAAAAAAGTTGGAAAATTGAACTGATAAGACAATCGCACAATAAGAAAATAGAATATGAAATACACGGATTCTAATCAGAATACTAAATCTATGTGGGTTCTTGCTTTTATTGCATTCAACTTTATCCTTTTCCAAATTTTTGACTTTACCATATTGATAACAGCGGCTCTACATTGATTTCCAACAAAATGCCTTTGATCAGCGACAACTGGCCTATCCAGGTTGAACGTCTTCAGTGATGTCAAGGAAACTGGGATCGCCTCTTCTTTGCATCTAGTAATTGGTCAAACTTTCCACTTGGGACGCTTTTCACGTTTGAGAATTTAATGTATTTTTATTTGTGCTCATTTCATGTGATCCAGTGATACAGAGAGTTTTTATTTGTGCTCATTTCATGTGATCCAGTGATACAGAGAGTTTTTATTTGTGCTCATTTCATGTGATCCAGTGATACAGAGAGTTTTTATTTGTGCTCATTTCATGTGATCCAGTGATACAGAGAGTTTTTATTTGTGCTCATTTCATGTGATCCACTGATACAGAGAGGTGAAAGCGCCATGATCAACTGCCCTCCTGACACCAATTCCGTGGCTGATCCCATCCCAACACAGCCACCACCATCGACCACCACCAGCACACCTACCTCAGCTGCAGCAGCAAATGGGAATTCTTCTACAGCAAAAAACGATCCCTTGAGCAGCGAAGACATAGCCCATGCAGGTTTCTATTGTGTTGAGTGAAATGTCTCTGCTCGTGATTTATAACCTATTTTGGTAAAGATCTTTGTTTCTGGAGAGTCTTGGCAGAAGGACCCCGAAAATTTAGGACTGAAAGAGTTGAAAATTTAGGAGTAAATCATATATCGGCCGTTCATTAGCAAATTGTTTCACACTTGGGCAGTTTGCCATACTTGTCATTATCGATTTTGCGCATCCCGATTATATCGTTTGAACTGAGTAAGAACCTCAAGTAAGAAGGATGACGTCCTAAATGGCGGGAAGGCAAAAAGCCTGAGTCAAACTTGAAATGGGCATAGCCCTAGGCTTAATGGGTTTTTTTTAATACTGTCGGTTGCCCATCTCTTTCTTTTTATCACCAGTCATGACATAGTTTTGTTGCTGTTGTTGTTTTTTCATTTCCCTTGCAAATTAAGGAAAATCAAATTAGCTAATATTAAATTTACTGATAAGCCTGGCGATATTTGATGCATGTTTAATGGGCTTATAATCATATTACCTAAAGTAATCCACAAAAAAAAACAAAAAAAAACGAGCATAAGCATTTTTTGATGGCTCGTAATTGTGTCGGTGTCAACCGTTTCGATTCTTGCGTGTGTCTACCAGGCGATGATGGCTGTTTCAAGTGCTTCTCCTGTGGAGGTTGCTTGAGATCATGGAAGTCAGACGACAACCCTTATGTCGAGCATGCGCGATGGTTTCCAAAGTGCCTGTCCCTTCTGCAGGCTATGGGACAAGATTTTATTGATGTTGTGCAAGACCTTCACCGAGTTCACGAGTGTAATAGATCTGTAAGTAGTCTACATGACCTATGCAAAGCTGCGATATGTGTTCTATAAACTAGCAATAAATCCTCAGGTTCATCAAGTCCTGGTGTATCAATATGGAAACGGACAGTGGCCACTTTTCCTGAATTCTTGCTGCCTTTCCCCAGTATGCTCATGATGAGCATAAGATATTTTTATGGTTTGATTTAGCATTGAAAAAGACACACAGTTTTCAATTAATGACTAGAGTTATATTTCCAGGGCGAATGATTTCGCTTCTCTGGGCTATCAGCGTGTTGATAACTATGAGACATGTGTTAGTTAGAAGTCATTAGAAGATAGAAATTTGACTGTTTCTGTGCAGATCTAAAGCAAGTCTATTTTTCAAAATTGTGTCATATTCCAGTTACCCTACTTTTTTTGCCTAGAAAATGAAACGGAACATTAGTTTACAAGTTAATGAACGGCGTCTGCACATATTTAAATCATTGAGAATTATAGCAATTTGGCCCCAAATCATAAACCGCTGAGAAGAACAAACTCGTGCACCTTCACGGCTGTAAAGATAGGACGGGGTCTTTGATAGCAAAGAATTTGATTTGCATTTATCGGTGCACCATAATTACATTTTTGCACATCGTAAGGCGCAGCGAAGGGTATTGCACTCCATTTCTTCTACAAACTGACTTATTGGGAATTGGTCATTTTGACTGTCAGAAAACATTCTAGTGATGTTTGTGTCTTGGAAAATCATTCCCGTGGTTAAAATGATCTTCCCAAAGCGTCATGCTTTAAACCAATAGTGCAACTTGATCGCCTTAGCCGCCCCTCTAAAACAGACTGAAAATGTGTGAACATTAATTTGTAAATGAGCTGAAAATTCAACTTTTAACTTTCGGAATGGCCATGAATATAATACAAGTGTGTGTGTGTGTGGTGTGTGTGTGTGTGTGCGCGCGCGCGTGTGTGTGTGTGTGTGTGTGTGTGTGTTATTATAACCATTATTATTATAAATTTATATGAGTCTGTCTGTGTATGTGTATGATTTGGTATAGGTGTGCGATATAAATTTTGTAACGCCCCTAGAGCCTTCTGTTAACGAGGCGGGCTGCTATTATATACGATATTATTATTATTATTATTATTATTGTTGTTATTATTATCATTATTGTTATTTTTACTAGATCTATTATCATTATTGTTATTTTTACTAGATCTATTATCATTATTACCATTACTGTTATTATTCCCAATCTACTGGCAGCTTTGGAACGTCATTTATTATTTGATTTTTGGGGCAAATTCGCTTTTTCTTAAAACGAGATCTGTAACAAAAGACTCATCGGTTGCACTGGGAAAAATGAGAAAATGCCACTAAAAAATGGTGAAAAGCGACGATATAGCTCCGTGTTATAACCTCAGTAAAGTTCATCTAGGCGATTGTCGGGGCTTGAACCTCGCTAATTTTTTTTACGAGGTTATGCTTCACTGGCTACAGCCAATTCCTGGCGATTGAACCTCCCTAAACGTTTGGCAGAGTTATGTTTATTGGCTACTGACAATTAATGGCCCTTGGAAAGAAACGAAAAAAAAACCCCGAAAGTCGAAAAAAAGCACTCAATGTAAAATTTTCCGAACACCATGTGAACAAATAAGGAGATTTAGGAAATACAGTCATTTGCTCATGCAGTCATACGACTTTTTAAAATATTGAAATATACTAATCTTATTATAGAGGAAATCAAGATGAACACGCTGAAATTGATCTTGGTGATATGTTGTGTTTTGTTTTTGTATTTTTTTGCAACTGAAGATTTCATATGACGAAGTTATAAGACAGATGAAGGAAAAAGGACTGTCCATAGTCAATCGTAAGTTGATATCTCAATTAAAAATCCATTTATTATTACATGTACTATGTTTCGAGTCTATGTTTGATCCTGTGACTGCATACCCATAATATAACAAGTAAATCTCAGTTGGACAGGCCCAAGAATTTTTTTTCCAATCTGGCAAGTGAAAAATTACAATGGGGAACAGATGGTTGCTGTCCGTCAACAACTTCGAAGAGATGGCAAGTAGCCAGCGATTAATTCGTTATTTCATCAGGGCAACTTCCACGGCGTAGAAAGATGGTCAGAAAAAAATAAGCACATCATGATAACTGATTGGTATAACTTTGGTGAACTTGGACATAATGTCGCGGTACAACTTTGGTGAACTTGGACATGTCAGTGTAATAAATAAAGAAAAAAAATCTCCTTAATTATTAACATACTGGCTTAGTTGCCCGGCCCTGCCCGGGATAAATCGATTTATTAGTTTCAGTTGTGGGTGATAATTATGGACCTGCTTCATTTTGCCTGTTCCTTTAGCTTTATTTTATTTTTGTTTGTTTGTTTGTTTTTAGATACGTTTTACTGCTCTCCCTTGGCGCGTTGACATCCTGCGCGTCCGTCAGCATCCGTCAGATGGCTAGATCTATGATTTGCGCACGGGTTGGTTTGTTTGTTAGTGAACACATCGCTGGAAGTGATAACGTCATGTGTTAATGGAAAAGAAATATTATATTTTCCTAGGCATATTGAAAACACAAACCTGTACTTTTTGGCCCTGCAGCGTCAGTCTCCCAATTCCAGACCCTTTCGTTTTCCTAGTCTAGGCACATTGAGCAGAAGTTGTTCGCGTATTGTAGTCGTTCATCGTTCCGATAGAACTCGAAGCTTTAGGTCTAACGTTCGTTCAAGTTTGAGTTAAATTTCGATGACAAAATGCATTTTTAAAGCTACAATGCCCGTAGATTTATAATTAGATTTGAGTATTTGCATGTGTCTATGAGGAATATGAGGGGCCAAGCCATGGCGATTCAGCACTTATCGGCGACTGCAATTTGTGCTTGTGATATTGTAATCGAATGTGCAATTTGTGAGTGTGATACCGATACCGGAACCAATCTCAATTACATTTGCCGAAAAAATAGATCGAACGCCAGTGTGTCGCCAACATAGAAACTAATACAAACGTTCTGAGAGTTAATTTTTTTATTTTCTGTGCCGGCGACACGACAGTCTATACTAAGCGCTGTATAAAATCTGAAGGCCACCGAATCAGCATTAACAGAGGAGTAGCGAAAGGCACACTGCAATTGTCGTAAAGTTTCACTTTTATTAATATAGATTCCCATCGCTATTATTTTTCGTCTCGATTTGTAAGGGAGGAAAATAATTGTTGGAAACAAAAATGAACAATTATGATAAACATATTTCAGCTTAAAAGAAAGAAAATCTACTGCCATCTTATCGTTAATCTCCGTTTTGATCTTAATCAGAATCCTCTTTTTGCAGAACAAGCACTGCCTTCCGCAGCCACCCCCCAAGAAGTAAAGGAAGAGCAAGGTGCCGCCGCAAGAAACAACATAAACATAAAGAATGTTGGGAATCAAGACAATAATTCATCTACAAATGAAAGTGAGTTGTTTTTGGTGTTGCTGTTTGTTTAACTCAAATCTACTATCGATAGTTCCTCTACATATTCTGCTATTGTGGGTCGCCACTGACCCAGACTCATTAAATAGAAAAAATAATGAACCTTCCTAGTCTGTTATCGTGAATGCCAAAGACCCAGACTTGGAATAGATGTTAACTAATGACCTTCCCAATCTGCAGTTGTGGATCCCCACAGTTTCAGCACTGCCAAGACATTATATAACTATTTTTATGATATGAGCGACATTATATTGCAAAATCTTGGTTTTCATAGCATTTTTAAAGGGCAGTTTTATATGTGTCAACTGTTATGGCCAATATCTAAAAAGCCAACTTTGAAGAGAAATGTTATAATAAAATGGATTTCTGCCACTAAAGCTTTCATTCTCACCCAGCCTCTAAGAATGCATGCCTAAGATGTGATCTCGTCCATGAAAATGACCGTTGTCCGAGTGCGAGATGCTGGTCACTCACCTTTTTTTCAGCAGCAACATCACTTATTCGCCCAATCTGGAGCCTAATCTGATTTGAAAACTCTAATGTTATTTTTATTTAAATTTGCTCATTAGTGTGGACCTCTCTGGACCACCTTTTAAAATTTTTAAAAATTCACCCCCTATTAAGCATAAACACATGAAAATTCAAGCTTTTTCAAAAAAAAGTTTTATCCCACAGTTTGAGAATCAGCAAAGCGGCAATTTCACTGCTGAATATTCTTTCTGGACCACCTTTTAAAAAATTCACCCCCTATTAACACATAAGCTTTTTCAAAAAAATAAAACATAATCCCCTAAAACTCTCTCACTCCGAGTTTTAGAGAGTTTGAGAATCCCTTCTGCAGAAAATTCTGTTGATTGATTCAAGTTTTAAATACGTTTAATTCCCCTTCCTAATAAATTGTCCAATATTTGTTTTGATTCAGGTGTTTATTGCGTTTTACCAGATGGAACATTTTTTGGTTTAAAAATTTTATCAACTATAAATTTATTAACAGCTTTCTGTCCTAAGTCAGATGCAGTTTTTTTTTTTGCAACATTTGATACAACTTCTTTTGCAACTTTGCTAGTAACAGCTGAAATTATCTAATCAAAAAAACCTGATCCGGAATATTTATTACTATATCCTCCATAAACATATTTTCTTTTGCGATCTTTATTTATCACCAACATTTTATATAGCAATTTTTAGCTGTAATTTTTTATACTCATTAGTGTTAATAATTTTTTGTCTATATAATTCATCTATAATACTTACAATTTCATTTACAATACCTGTATTTCCTGCTTCTTTACTAGCCATTAATAATGATAATCTCTTTAATAAAGCATTTGAATCTGAAGAAAGAAATCCTGTTCCGGAATATGTTAAACTTCTTTGATCAGCAGAGCTGTGACTTGAATCATCATCATAAAGTTGTTTATTTTCCCAAATCGGTTTTATTATTTCAGTATATTTTTTTCCTTTACTAGATTTAGGTCTTGGATTATTAGGATCAATATTGTGTTTTATGGCAATAGTAGAAAATAAAATACGTGCATAATTGGCTTTATCCTCATCTAAAAAATTTTGAGGATCTCTACTAGTTATTAATTCCCATAAACCAGGTGTTCCTTCATATTTATCTTCTCCAATAATAATATCATCATCATCAACTTTTATTTCTTTATTTCCAATATAAAATTTATCATCTAAAGAATAAATTCCAAAAGTTTTATCCGCATTAGTTGTACCTAAGTATTTCTTTAAATATGTTGCTGCTGTCGGACCAATTTGTTGCATTGGAGAAGAGGCAATTGCTTGTAATGAAGGTTCAATCATTTTCAATTGTTGACCTTGTTCTATAGCAAGTGGGATTTTTTGTATTTCTTTCTTAGTTTCTTCTGTTGCTTTTTGTGTACTTTCTGTGATAGGAGCAAATACTTTGGAAAATTCTCTTTTCATTTCAATATCTCCTACTCTGTTGCTTAAGTTACATAATTGAATATTTTTTTTGGTTTGTAAAAATTCATTAACAATAGCTTCACGTTTTGAAGGATCTTCAATTTAAAAAAAAGACATTTTAATGGAATAAAAATCAAACCAGTTTTTTTATTTTTTTCAATGGATCATCTATATTTAATTCAGGATCACTTACTTTTTTATTTTTTATTGCATTTTTTATTTCTCTAAATTTTTTTTCTTCATCTAAAATAAGTTTGAATTCTTCATCTGAAATGTTTCCATCTTCAAGAGCATTAGAAATATAAGTTGAATTGTATTAAGTTTCGATTCCAATAAAAATAAGATTTTCTGATGTTTATCAGCTTTATGTTGTAATTTTTTATTTATGTATCTTAAAACTATACTTAATAAACCTGTACTTATTGAAAGACCTTCTATAATAATAGCCACAGGAATGTTAACCACTGTAGATAAAAGTATTACTCCTGTTGTTCCCATTCCAATGGCTACAGTTTTTAAAGTTACATCAGTTCCGTCAATTATATTTAAAGCTTTTGAATATTTCTTAACTGTTATTCTTTTGTTTTCTTTAGTTCTTTCAAAAGAATTTTGAATATCAAGAATTTTTGTCATTCTATAATCTGAAGCTTCCATTTTTATGATAAATTTTTTGACCTTTTGGTTATAAAATCATATTTAAACACGGAATACCTTTAACCAAATCGCTCAAAAAACATTCACCATTATAAACTTGTCCTTCTCGTTTTAAATACAGTCCATCTCCTTGCAACTCATTACCGCTTCCTTTTACAGTTCCTAAATATAAACCTTTTCCATCAGTTTCAATTTGACAGAGACATCCACCTTTTTTTAAATATAAACCGTCTCCTAATAATTTTTGAACACCACTACTTGCTAAACCCATAAGCCCGCCTATTCCTATGGCTTTTGCTACTGATGGAACAACTTTAGCCAACAATGGGAGTACCATTCTAGCAAGAGCAGCCAGAAACCCTCCTTCAATTTTCATGTTATATTTTATTTGTTTTCTACTTAGAGTAATATCAGCTCCTTTATTTTGATTAAATGATTTTTTCAATTTAGTTATTTGTCTTTGTGTTAAAGCTAAAACATCATTTCCAGGTTCTGTAATTCTAATAGTAACAGGAAGATTCTCTTTCATAGCTCTTTGAATATTTTCTTTCTGATTATCAGAAATATTTAATTGAACTTTTTCATATGCCATTTTTAAGAAATAAATTTTAACGTCAACTTCGCGTTACGTTCAATTTTACGTTACGTTAAAACTTGGTGCGTTGTAATTCCTTTTCATAAAAAGAACCAATAATTTCTTCATCATCTAAATCTTTTATTTTGTAAGTAATTGGATATGTATATAAAATTTTATCTATTGTAAATATTTCTTTTGTCCATTTTGGTGTGTAACCTTTCTCAAAAATTTTTTTCTTCTTTGTAATTCTAACTCTATCACCTAATTTAAATTTAGGCTTTGGCAATAATTGTTTCTTTGTCTCTAAATTTCTATACACGGTTATTTCATTTTCATTTTTACTTCCTTCAACAGGAGTCATTTTTATTGATGAATGATAGGTGTTATTATAATCTTTTACCAAATCATCTAAAACACCTATATATTTCGTAGTACCATTCGCCGTGAAATATTTAAACATTTTTTCTTTCATTGTTCGGTTCCATCTTTCCACTACAGAACTTTTCTCTTCATTCTCTGTGGAATAGATTTCTTTGAAAAGACTCTTAACATGTTTATTATAGAATTCACTTCCTTTATCAACCCATAATTTTTCCGGATGTCTTTTTTTCGACGAAGTCGAAGTTCTGCTTAATATCTTTTTAAATCCTTCAGCAACTGTTATTCCGCTTTTATTTTTCAAAGGAATCATCCAACCATATTTTGAGAAAACATCAATAACAGCAAGAATGTATTTAAATCCTTTGTTTTGCTTAGAATAAGCAGACATGTCAACTAAATCAGCAGCCCATATTTTATCAATTCCATTAACTATCACTCTTCTTTTCTTAAATTTTTTAATAACTGGTTTATGAAGTTCTTCTGCTAAATCACTCGTAAAGCTGTGAGCGAGGCAGATGGCGATCTTCAGAGGAAGAGTATATATTCTTTCATTAAATGTTTCGGTATTTAACTTCCTGTCATCTTCTGGAACCCCCGGCCACACCGAGTTCATGACTTCCTGTCATCTTCTGGAACCCCCGGCCACACCGAGTTCATGACTTCCTGTCATCTTCTGGAACCCCCGGCCACACCGAGTTCATGACTTCCTGTCATCTTCTGGAACCCCCGGCCACACCGAGTTCATGACTTCCTGTCATCTTCTGGAACCCCCGGCCACACCGAGTTCATGACTTCCTGTCATCTTCTGGAACCCCCGGCCACACCGAGTTCATGACTTCCTGTCATCTTCTGGAACCCCCGGCCACACCGAGTTCATGACTTCCTGTCATCTTCTGGAACCCCCGGCCACACCGAGTTCATGACTTCCTGTCATCTTCTGGAACCCCCGGCCACACCGAGTTCATGACTTCCTGTCATCTTCTGGAACCCCCGGCCACACCGAGTTCATGACTTCCTGTCATCTTCTGGAACCCCCGGCCACACCGAGTTCATGACTTCCTGTCATCTTCTGGAACCCCCGGCCACACCGAGTTCATGACTTCCTGTCATCTTCTGGAACCCCCGGCCACACCGAGTTCATGACTTCCTGACATCTTCTGGAACCCCCGGCCACACCGAGTTCATGACTTCCTGACATCTTCTGGAACCCCCGGCCACACCGAGTTCATGACTTCCTGTCATCTTCTGGAACCCCCGGCCACACCGAGTTCATGACTTCCTGACATCTTCTGGAACCCCCGGCCACACCGAGTTCCTGTCATCTTCTGGAACCCCCGGCCACACCGAGTTCACGTCTCCTGGTCTTCGTCACCCACCTTTTTTTTTTCGTCGCCACGTCTTTGGGTTTGAACCGGTACCGCTGGTTTCTGTTTTCGCGCAAGTGCCTTTTCCATTTTGTCAAAACTGCCACTGGTTATAGTAATTAGTATTATTTTAGGCCTTATGAATTTAGTGTTCATTTCTTTTACACCAAATCCAGAAGGAAGCATTTTCCGCTGTTGCTGCTATTTCATTAAAGGCACTTCTAACTTTCCTGCCACCAAGCTTGAGTTTTTTCAGAAGAGAGTACATTGTTGAACCGACAAATCCCCTCGCTCCTGCTTCCACGGCGATTATACTTGACTCCATTCGGGCATTCCTTAGATCCCTCAGGAGATCCTGGTATTTGGCCACTTTGTATTCGTGCTGCTCCTCATGTTTGTTTCATACGGGACCGTTAGCCCTATTAGGACGTATGTCTGAGCTTCCTTTGAGCTGAGTATTATGTCTGCTCTCATACGGGAGGTCGTTACCAGCCCGGGATAGTCGTTCCATCCTTCCAAGTCTACTACCATTTTCCAGTCAGTGGCTTCGTCCAGTGTCCCGTGTGTAGAGGAGGAATGGCAAAGTATGTTGTCGCGGGTGTTGCTGGATGACGGGATGAATGTCTTTGTTCTGGGTTTGTCAGACTTGTTCTCTGCTTTTCTACTTCTGATGCAATGGTCGTTGCCACAATTGCAAGGACACGACTGGGTCGCCAGGTGTATCTTCCACAAGCTAATGCGACCTTGCTCTCAGACAGAATATGTTGCAACATCTGTTTCCCATCACATTCCGGCCGGGCACTGGCCTCCATCAAGTGAGGTTTGTCTTTGTGGGTACGACATTCGTATACAGCGCGAATACCAAAAAGCCAGCTTCATAGGCGCCATGTGCCAGATGTAGTCCCACTAATATGCTCTTTGCAAAGCGCTCTCCCAGTTTGTCTATTGACCTTGCACTCCTGGTTGCACTGTTTTTCCGAACTCTTTTGCCGTCTTCTTCGCATCTGATCTCTTGAAGTACCATGTGTCGCTTTTCTTTGGGTGCTGCTGTAAACACCGGTGGATATGAATGCTCGCCTAGTCGTCTTCTATTCGATTGAAAGGTTCCGATGATTTCCTTTATCTGCATATGGCGTTCTGCTGCTGTGACTACTTCTCTCTCTTTCCACTTTCGACATGTTTCCAGTTCAGGCCATTTTAGTTTGCGTTTCATTGTAGCGTTTATGTATTATTTCTTAAGCGAGGCTTTGCTAGATACAACTTTTCTGTTTGCACATTTTTGACTTTGCCGATTCTGATAAGAGCGCGTCTACAGAAAGATTTCCAACAAAATTCTTTTGATCGGTGATCCCTGAACTATCCAGGTTGAACGTCTTCAGTAATGTCAAGGAAACTGGGATCGCCTCTTCCTTGCATCTAGTAATAGGTCAAACTTTCCACTTGGGACGCTTTTCACGTTTGAGAATTTCCTTGTGTGTGTGTTGTTATTTTTTTTCTATTATTTGCACCGATTTCAATGATCCAGTGCTACAGAGTGGTGAAGTCACCAAGGCCAACTCCCGTCCTGTCATCAATTCCCTGGTTCAGGCCATCCCAACGCAGCCACCACCATCGACCACCACCAGCACAACTACCTCAGCTGCAGCAGCCAGTGGGAGTTCTTCTACACTAACCACCAGCTCAAATAGTGATCAGATCAGAGGACTGGACTGTCAAAAACTGGGCATTTTCAAGGAGAAACCGAGGAACCCACGATATGCTGCTTTGTCCAGCAGAATCGGAACTTATAAGGATTGGCCAGGAGACCATCCAGTGAGCAGGGAAGACATAGCCAGAGCAGGTTTCTACTATCGTGGTGAGTGAAATGTCTTTGCTCGTGATTCTAAACCTGTTTTGGTGAAGATCTGTGTTTCTTGAGAGTCTTGGCAGAAGGACTCTGAAAATTTAGGACTGAGAGAGCAGAAAATTTAGGAGTAAAACATCTATCGGTACATACATAAGCAAATTGCTTCACACTTGGGTAGTTTGTATTATCGGTTTCGCAAAGTCCGATTACATCGATTGAACTGAGTAAGAACCTCAAGTAAGAAAGATGATCTCCTAAGTGGCTGGAAAGCAAAAAGCCTGAGTCAAACATGAATTTGGCACAGGCTAAGCTTAATGGCATATTGACACTGTCAATTGCCTATCTCGTTCATTCTTTCCACTAATCATGACGTAATTTTTAAAAAAATTTTGTTTCTTGTTGTTTTTCAAGTCACCTGTAAATTAAGGGAAAAATAAACTAGGCAATATTTAATTTACTTGTGGGCTTGACGATATTTGATGCATGTTTGATGGGCGGATAATCATTTTACTTCATTTAATTCATGTAGAGATTCCACGAAAACAATGACCATAAGCATTTTTTTTATGGTTCCTAATTGTGTCAATGTCAACCTTTACGGCTATTATTGCATGTGTCCAACAGGCTACCGTGACAGTTGCGAGTGTTTCTGCTGTGGAGGTTGCTTGAGCTCATGGAAGCCAAACGACAATCCTTTCGTCGAGCATGCGCGAATGTCTCCAAAGTGCATGTTCCTTCTGCAGGCTACGGGACAAGATTTTGTTGATTTTGTGCAAGAAATTCTTCGAGTCCACGGGCTAAGTAGACCTGTAAGTATTGCCGAGTATCATAAGGGAATCACTTTATTATCCCATATAATAAGGGAGATTCACTTTCACCGAGCGTTAAGAGCACATACAATCATGGTACGCACAGATTATGCATCATTACATTAACATATCGTAAATCAAGAAAAAAGTAGCAGGGCATGGAACCTTCGCAACACGGCAAACATTTAGCTATAATATCCTCCTGAGTCGAATTGCGGAGAGTAAATACGATCTTCTGTATTTTTCTTTGTTGGCTTTCATGTGTATTATTATAACTGTGATCCGTTATACGGTATGAAATAGTAATGCTATAAGGCAAACGCCGGGTTTTCCATCAAGCCACTGTGTGCTTTGAAAACATTCTAGATCATGTTTATTCTGCGCCAATAGTTTTGACTTTAGATATTGCCGTCTTGGAGCAATCTCATTTGTAGGGACACTTTACATCGCATGCACTGTGATATAACTTCTTCTCTCTCAAGTTTGCTTTACATGATGTTCGCAACTTGAGAACATATCGACAACAGTCGATCATAGGAAATGCCACAGCAATGATTGTACAATCCTCTTTTCCTAGTCTATGCGTGTATCTTGAGGCTGAGGTACACAGATATTGGTGTTTCTAGGTTCTTGTTGTGAATTGATGACATTCTGGTTGTGACTGTATTCAGCTGCCGATGCTGACAACAGCTTGTCTCTTAGGACTTCCAACAAAGTGCTTTTGTTTAGTGACCCTTGAACTATCCAGTTTGAACGTCGTCAGAAATGTCAGGGAATCTGGGATCTCCTCTTCCTTGCATCTTGAAACAGGTCAAACTTTCCACTTGAAATGCTTTTCAATTCGAGAATTTCCTCGCCTTTTCATTTATGCTGATTTCATGTGATTCGGTGACACGGGATGGTGAGTATATACTCTTATCATAGCATTTCCAGTAGCTATGGCATCCTGAGTACGAGAGCAGATTCCGTATCGTCGTGAAAATTCTCAATGAGTGACAAATTCAGCAAAGGCAATGCAATGCATTTCTTGCTTCAGATTTTCTTATGTGTTTCTGCCACTTTCGGTGTTTGTTTGAAAAAAAAAAAGTAGGCTCCTTGTATCATACCTAGCTCCTGCTGCTATCGTATTTCCTGGTGACAGTTTCATTTACTAACTTTAATTCTACATGACCTATGTACAGCTGCGATATGTGTTCTATAAACTAGCAATAAATCCTCAGGTTCATCAAGTCCTGGTGTATCAATACGGAAACGGACAGTGGCCACTTTTCCTGAATTCTTGCTGCCTTTCCCCAGTATGCTCATGATGAGCATGAGATATTTTTATGGTTTGATTTAGCATTGAAAAAGACACACAGTTTTCAATTAATGACTAGAGTTATAATTCCAGGGTGACTGATTTCGCTTCTCTGGGCTATCAGCGTGTTGATAATTTCGAGACATAATTATGTTAGAAATCATTAGAAGATGGAAATTTGACTGTTTCTGTGCATATCTATAGCAAGTCTATTTTTCAAAATTGTGTCCCGTGCCAGTTACTCTACTTTTTTGCCGAGAAAATGAAATGAAACACTAATTTATAAGTTTATGACCGGCGTTTGCACATATTTAAATCATTGTGAATTATAGCAATTTGCCCTCAAATCTTAAACAGATCAGTGTTCTCACCTGTTTGGATGATGAGAATGACAGACTAGTGCGCTTTCACGGCTGTAAAGATAGGTCGCGGTCTTTGATAGCAAAGAATTTTGCATTTATCGGTGCACCACAAATTACATTTTTGCGATTGGTAAGGTGCAGCGGGTGGTGTAGGGTATGGCACTCCATTTCTTCTACAAACTGGCTTATTGGCAGTTGATCATTTTGATCCACAGAGAACATTCTGGTGATGTTTGTGTCTTGGAAAATCATTCTCATGGTGAAAATAATCTTCCCAAAGCGTCGTGCTTTAAATCTATCGCTTTACCCGCCCCTCTAAGATATATTGAAAATGTGTGAACATTTATAATTATATCAGCTGAAAAATAAACTTCTGACGTTTGGAATGTCCATGAATGTATGTGTGTGTGTGTGTGTGTGTGTGTGTGTTTGCGTGTTTTATTATTATTATTGTAAATTCGTATGATTATGTCTGCGTTTGTGTAATATTCGGTATAGGATTGCCATGTAAATTTGGTAACGCCCTTAGAGCCGTGTTGTTAATGATTCGGACTGCTATTAAAAAGGATATTTTTTATTATTATTGTTGTTGTTATCATTATCCTTATTGTCACAGTTATTATTATTATTATTATTATTACCATTATTGTTACAGTTATTATTATTATTATTATTATTACCATTATTGTTATATTAAACCCCAAGGTTAGCGCTGTTGGAACGTCATCAATAAATTGATTTTGGGGGCAAATTCCCTTTTTTTTTTTTTTTTTAAATAACATCTGTAACATAAGACACATCGGGTGCACTGGGAAAAATGAGAAAATACCAATAGGTGGTGTAGAAAAGCGATGACATGTTATAGCCTCGGTAAAGGTCAGGTGGGCGAATGTCGGCGCTTTAACCTGGCTAAATTTTTTTACGAGGTTATGCTTCACTGGCTGCAGCCAGTTGCTGGCGATTGAACCTCCCTAAAAGTGTAGCGATGTTTTGTTTATTAGCTATTGACAATTATTGGCCCTTGGAAAGAAAGAAAGAAAAAATTAAAGTCGAAAAAGGCACTCAATGTAAAAGTTTCCTAACACCATGTGAACAAATAACGAGTTTTAGGAAATACAGTCATTTACCCAAACAGTCATACGACTCTTTAAAATGTTGAAATATATAATTTTTGTCATAGAGGAAATCAAAATGAACCCAATGAAATTAAACCTGTTAATATGTTGTTGTTTTTTTTTGCAATTAAAGATTGACTATGAAGAAATTAAAAGTCAGATGCAGGAAAGAGGACTGTCCATAGTCAATCGTAAGTTGATTTCTCAATAAAAAATCCTTTATTATTACATGTACTATGTTCCGAGTTTATATGTTTGATCCTGTGACTGCATACCCATAATGTAGAGAGTAAATCTCAGTTGGGGCATGCCGAAGAATTTGTTTTCCAAATGACACTCTGCTAAGTGAAAAATTGTGTATTAAGCACAGAAGTCTAAAAGGTTATCTCCAATACTGTGTTTCAGAAAATTTATGAATTTTTATGGGTTAAATGCGTTTATAATTTAACTTTGATCCTGCAGCCATCGTACACGTACTCTAAGATCAAAGAACATGGCGTCCTATATAGTGGAGACTTGCTACATTACGGTGTGAAAAAAAAAAAGGAAAAAACTATAGATTGAAATATTACAAAGCATAGAAGGCGTTGTTTGTACAAGCTGCCAAACATCACATTATTCTAACATCTAACATTTTTCATTCTTTGTAATTGGACGCAGCGCCTACACGTTTGATCAATTCAAAGTAAGTGGATGTTTCCGAACTATGGAGCTGGGTATTCCTTTTCTGTTTATGGCCTTGAACCACCAAATTCTTCCCCTGCCACCTTCCCCTCGCTTGTACGAATCTCTGGTGCAGAGAAAAATCTTTTGCTTTTGTTCGATGTTCGATATCGACAACCAAATTAGCACAAATGGCAGGCATTTTCCACAGCATTTACCAATGTATTTTTTTATTTTTTTTTGATTTTTTCCCAAAATGTCTCAAATGTATGCAAGACTGAAGATATGAAAGTTAACATCAATCCAAATCATGACGAAATAGTTCAATAACACTAGTAACGCTCATTCCATGACACAAATCATATGAACGTAGATCAATCATAGGTACCCGATTCTTCAGCCCCAAAAATATCTGTTGTTATTGTTGTTGTTGTCTTGTTAATGAGTTCTTTTACAAAGTGATGTGTACTACCTATACAATAAAATAGGAAATCTTTACATCAGTCTGAATCTGTGGCTTCATTTCTATTGATTTTATAATGTCTGGTATACCTAATTTTGCTCTGTGCCCAATTTCAGAATTTGAAGACAATCCATTTGTGGAGAGTGACCCAGCTGTCAGAGCTGTGATAGACGCAGGCTACAGCGAGGAACAAGTGGTTGCTGTCGCTCGGCAACTTCCAAGAGATAGTAAGTACCCAGTGATTAGTTCGTTATTTCACCAGGGCAACAACTACGGCAAAGAAAGATGTTGAGAAAAAACAAGCACAACATGACAACTGATTGGTATAACGTTGGTGAACTTGGACATAATAATAAATGAAAAAAAAAATCTGCTTAATTATGAACATATTCTCATCACTATTATTTTTCGTCTCGTTTTTATAAGGGAGCAGAATACTTTGCTGCAGATAAAAATGAACAATTATGACATACATATTGCAACTTAAAAGAAAGAAATTTTAGGGTCATCTTGATCGTTAATCTCCAATTTAATCTTAATCAGAATCCTCTTTTTTTCAAAACAAGCAATGTCTTCTGGAACCGTCCTCCAAGAGGTAAAGAAACTGCATGGTGCCGTCCCAGTAACGAACATGAACACAATAAATTTTGGGAATCAAGACGATAATTCATTTACAGATGAAAGTAAGTTTTTTTGTTGTTGTTTTTTTGGTGTGTTTAACTCTACTATAATCAGTTTCTCTACGCATTCTGCTATCGTGGGTCGTCAATGACTCAGACTCAGTATATAGCAAAAATAATGAACCTTCCTAATCTGCTACCTTGGGTCACCACTGACCCGGACTCGGAATAGAGGAAAATTAATGACCTTCCCAATCTGCAATTGTGGATCCCCACAGTTCCAGCACTGCCAAAACGTTATATAACTATTCTATGATATGAGCAACATTATGTAGCAAAATCTTGGTTTTCATAGCAATAATTAATGGGCAATTTTTTATGTGTCACTTTCTATTGTCTAAATCTAAAAAGCCAACTTTGTGGAAAAATATTATGACAAAATGTGAATGCAGTTGCACTGTGAATGACGTATGGTTTCACAACATTGGGATTGAAGTACTTAGCTTGAATTTGGAAGGAAAATCTATGTGCATTATGTTATTCAGCTGGACAGAACAGGCAGGCTGCAAGGGTAAAGGTAGTGGCGACCGGCTATTGTTCATACATGCCTGAGGAAACACTTGGCCAGCCAATAGGCAGGCTATCTTTCTGGCCAGATGACCCTGGGAATTTATGAAACAGAGAGATAATTACAGATATAGTGGGGAGGTGCAAGACTAATGTAAAAATTAGGCGAGCTCTTTAATGAGAGATATGGTAGAAAGGAGGGGAAGTACTGGTGCCCATTTTAATGGGTGTGATCTGATGACTCGGAAACCAAATTTATTTCGGCTGCTCTTGGAAACAAAGGAAGGCAAGGGTGTCCTATCTGACTAAACCCAGAGAAGCTCGGTGAAAGATGTGATCCGAGTCTATATTGAGTCTCACTGGGAACGCGAGGAAGGAGTTGAAGAGCCATCATCGCAGGAGTTTTGTTTCTCATTAACTTTCAAGAGAGACCCCGACTCAGGCAGGCTTTGAGGAGCCAACAGCAAGCCCAAGCTATGTGTCTCGGTCTCACCATGAGAACCTGACAGCTGTCCCAGGTGTATAGGTAACGATGGATTGGTCCTGATGGTCATCCCTGCCACCGATGGGAACTTGAACTCAGTATCACAACATATTTTGAGTAGCGACGTCAAACATTTCCGAAACTGCGTTTCTTACCTTTATGACAAATTCAGTGTTGGCTACTATAGTTACATTCACTAATGTTGAAGGAAGGAGGGAAACGGGAGCCAAGTGGACAGACACCAATGAAGTTGAGTACATGGCTTTCCTGAGATGCTGTGTTCTTCAGGTCCCCTGTATCAGAACCTGCAAAGTACGACCATCTTGTGGCATAAGATATACGGATGTTCCCTGATACAGGCTTGGTTCACTCGTGACAGATTTTTAACAGTGTCATACCGCCTGATGTTTGACTCAATGAGACGCGCTCTATACGCACTCGTAAGAGAAATTTGGGACAGCTTCATCAAAGCACTAATGCGACCGTACATTCCTGGCCCAACGTTCATAGTCGACGGGTTGTCCGTGCCATGGAGAGGAAGGTGCGTGTCATGATTCGGATGTTGTTAAAACTCACGCAGAGAGTGAGTTGTTGTTGTTTTACCAGGGCCATGAGAAATTGGCTGGTGGCCTTGGACGGCCCTCGCGAATTATAGTTGGTGAGTAAATAAATGTAAAGTTAAACTGTTAGAGTCACGCTTGTCGGTTTTAATGTTCGTGATTAATAAGTAATGGAGTAGGGGTGAAACAAGGTGGGGATAGTTGACATTGTTAAGTATGACTAGACAAGTTTTTGCACGTTAACTGGCTGGTAGAATAGTGCAGACGTATTACTACAATTAAAATGGTGGGAGGTTTCGACCAATGAGATAGCTGAACTAATTGGGCCAGCGGACTAGCACTGCTGGGTAGCCAGATAGTATTCTTCTTCTTCTTCTTTCGTTCACCAATCTAAATCTGCAGATTTGTTCTTTTAATAAAATCTACGGTTTTCTGCAGTTCTGGCAGAGCACCATAGAGTTTGATATTCAGGTCGGTGGGTTGGGGCCAATATGTTTCTCGCAGTGCTGAGAGGAGTGTGCAGTTCTGCAATATATGCTCCGTGTTTTGAGGAGACTGGCTGCACTCGCATATGGCAGATGTTCCTATTTTGAACTTGGTGAACATGTGGTGGTGGAGCCTATTGTGACCAGTTCTTAGTCTGAACAATAGTACTTGATCCTCTCTGTTCAGGAGATGATATTTATCCTGTTGGTTTATTTGCTGCCGTCTGTCGTTTTTGATGAGGTTTTTCTTCTCATAGTAGTTTAGGAGGCACTGTGGCTGCTCCAGGCCGGAGCCCTCCTTGGCCAGTTGGTCTGCCTTCTCATTGCCTGGGACTCCACAATGTGATGGTATCCACTGTAGGACTATCCTGCTTCTATTTCCAAGCTGTGTAAAACATTTCTTCAGGTCGTTAAGCTTGCCAGCTTGAAGGGCCTCAAGGACTGATCTTGCATCTGTGAGGAAGACGATGTTGCTGTCCTCTACTTGAAGCTCTGTGGCAGCTGTCATGAGGGCTTTGGCTTCTGATCCATAATTATTGCAGAAGGTTCCGGTTGGCATGCTAATTGCCGTTCTTGTTGAGTCTGGATACTCTATATACACTCCGGCACCTCCGTTTGTTACAGCATTCTCAGCAGAGCCATCTGTGTAGACTCGAACCCATGATTCGCTTGGATACTTGTCATCAAGTAGGCCGAGTACAGCAGTTCTTCTTTCTACTTCACTTTGTTCTCCCTTGTTGAAGACACCATCAACGTCTGTGTGTATCTGGACTTGGGTCTCTGTCTCCTCCGTCCAAGGGGTCTGTTCAGGTACAGATGTCAGGGGGTGGGCAATCTGGGGAAGGTGTGATAGCTGTCTTCTTATTCGCTTTGCCTTGTGAATAAAGCTCGTACGTTTCAGCCTTCCCCTTGCCAGGTCTCCTAGCTTCTCTTTCATTGGGTGATTCTCTATGCTGTTGAATTTCTCTGCCTGGATTGCCACCCTGGTTTCTCTTCGTTCTGCAAGTGTTGCTATCTGGGTGATCTTCTCCATCTCCACAATGGGTGTTGACTTCATTGCTCCTGTGATGATGCGCAAAGCCTGGTTCTGAACTTTGTTTAACATCTGAAGGGCTGAGTTGGACGCTGAACTCCAGGCTGTTGAACCATATTCGAGGTGAGGGCGAATCCCTTGCTGATACACATTCTTGAGAATTCTTTCTGTCGCTCCCCATGATGTGCCGCTCAGTTTCCTCAATATGGCTAGCTTTCTTCTAGCTTTTGTCTCTGCCCTCTCGATGTGATTCCTCCATGAGAGCCTGGTGTCGAATGTGACTCCTAGATAGGTTGGTGCTTTGTCTTCCTTGAGTGATGTCCCATTGAGCTTGATGGCTCCAGCAGTCTGTTTTGGAGACAGGGTGAAAAGAGTAGTGGACGACTTCTCTTCGTTGACTGTGACACACCACTTATTCGTCCATGCTAAGAGGATGTCAGTGGCTCTTTGTAGTCTTCTTGTGGCAACTGTGGCTTGTTCTTCCGTACACCACATAACTAGGTCATCTGCATATAGAGCTGTACGTATTCCGCAGGGTAGTTCTTGAACTAGATCATTTATGAAGATCAGGAATAAGGTGGGTGATATTACTCCTCCCTGTGGCACACCGTGTCTCAGCAGTACCTTCTTGCTGTGACATCCATCCAGCTGGACTCTTGCTCTTCTGTTGTGTAGAAGGCTCTTGGTCCACTTGTACATGCTACCAGTCACTTTGTTGTCTCGCAGCTTCCTGAGTAGTCCGTCTTTCCAGACTTTGTCAAAGGCCTTTCGAAGGTCGATCCACACTGCTAATACTTGTTTCTTGTCCTGGAAGGCATCTTCAATGTCCTGTGACAGATAGGTTGCTTGATCCTCTGTGGAATAACACTGACGGAACCCTGCTTGCTGATCAGCCAGTAGGTGGTTGCTTTCCAGGTACCACTTCATTCTGTGGTTGACGATCCGTTCCATGGTCTTGCAGAGGCAGCTTGTCAAGCTTATTGGTCGATAGTTTCTTGCTGTTCCTTTGTCCTTTCCATTTTTGGGTATTGGGACCATGATTGCTTCTCGCCAGATCTGTGGTACTTCTCCAGTTTTCCAGCTGACGTTGAAGATCTCTAGTAATTTATTCAGAGCTCCGGATCCGAGTTTCTTGATCATCTCATTTGGTATTCCATCTGCACCTGGTGACTTCCGCAGTTTTAGTTTGCTAATGGCAAGGTCTAGTTCTTGCCGTGTGATCTTTGTGTTCATGACTTCTGGCTGGTCTCCTTCGTTTCTCTCCGGGGCCTTGTCATTTCTTGCCTCCTTTAACTTGCTTGTACTTACCTCTATGTTACAGTCCTTAGCAAACACATCTGCAAAAACATTCGCTGCTGTTTTCTTGGTTAGGGTCTTGCCATTCTCTTGCAAAGTGACTCTGATGTTACTATCTGTTCCTTCATCATTTAGAGCTTTAACCAGGTTCCATAGTTTCTTGCCGTCTTTTTCAAAGTTGAGGGAGGCTGTTTTCTCTTTCCAGCTCTTGCGTCGTGCCTGGAGCTTTCCTCTTTGAAATCTTGCCTTAGCTTGCTGGAGGGCATTGTGTTGCTGTTGTCCTGGGTTGTTTTCAGCCTGTATTCGTGCCTTTTCTACTTCTTGGTGGAGTTCGTCAAGATCCTTGTTCCAGTATGGTTTGTAGTTCTTTCGTGCTCCACGAGGTATTGTTTCCTTGGCAGCTTGAAGAATAGATGAGTTGAACTCTTGCACAATGGTGTTGATGTTTTTCCCTGTTGAAATTATACTTGTGGCAAGCACGCTTGTTCTGTGTCTGAACATCATCCAATTGGCCTTCTTGTAGTTCCATCTGGCAAGGGTGCTGCTGTTCTTTATTAGCTCGTTTTCCACCATGATGAAAACAGGGCGATGGTCACTTCCTCCAAGTTGTTTCCCCACAGTCCTTTTGATCTTCCAGTCCAGGTCTGGTGTATAGAAGGCTATATCCGGTGTTGAGGTGGTATGCCAGCATCTTGAGTAAAATGTAGGTGGGTCTGTGGGCTGATTTATGAGAAGCAGTCCTAACTCATCCTGCCATGTTTCAACCTCCTCACCTCTCTTGTCCATGTGTTCATAGCCCCAGCTTTGGGAGTGGCTGTTGAAGTCTCGCCAGATAGTATAAAACATCGTGTAACGTTCAGATTTATGGAATACAGACGAGCAGAAGCATCGTGTCGTGATGTATATCCGGTTGGCCAGTACCTGAACTGTGATTTGAAGACTAGAAGTCCTTGCTAACGGACTGACTGAGCTCTAGAAAGAAAGGTCTGAGTGGGCTGACCTTTGAAAGCCCACGCTGCGCTATTTTGATGTTCGCGCCTACCAGTAGGCGTGACCAATGGTAATATATCTTATTTGTTCAAGCATAATAGAAGATCAGAGATAGAGAGAGAACCACAGCCTCATAGGAAGTCTAGGGAAACCCCAGCTGGCGCTCGACGACGAGTGGCCTGTGTTATAGAATTATTTCCATAGTATGATTGAAGTAATATGGCACATTGTTGATGAATTGAATAATGATTGTGCATATATATAAATAGTTTTTTTTGCAACTGCATAATTACCTACAAGCCGAAGTGTGCTTCTGTAGGCTTGGAACGTACTGGGCTCTCCTAACATTCAAGCCCATATGATTTAGGGAGAGTTTGCCTGGCGACTGGCCAGTGGCGACTCAACCGACACTTTAAATTGATATCTAGTTTCGTATAATATACCTATTTGCTATTGATTGCAGTACATCCAATAAGGAACCATAATTACATGAGTATCATAGATTAAGTTAGTAATTAGAATTTATTGCTTTGAATATACCTCTATTGTCTTTTGTTTTGTTTATTAATATTTATGTAAAACATGGCCTGACCGGCCTGACATATATAGATACTCTAGTTGTTTAATACTTTTCTTGTGTGGTTGTGTCCGAGTGAGAGTTAGCTGCCTCTCGTGCAGTCGAATGCTCCCCAAGACCCTAACTCTGCTCCTGACAGTGCGCATTTCTGCAGTGATGCCATCTAAACTTGACATAAACTGCACAAAACTACGTTAGGTCTGTGATTCAGAGATACCTTAACTCCTTATTGGGAAACCTTACCTTGGAAAGTGAACAGTGATTGTAGGTCTTTATTTCTTGGGGGGTCGCTGATCTTGGCATTTATAACTCTCTGTTTCTTGTTGTATTTCGTTTTCCTTTGTTGAGTTCTTGTGGACTTCTTTGGCTTTCTTAACCCTCAAAAGGGCTCTCATTTAGGTTTTCTTGTTCTTGTTCTTTCTTTCTTTGTCTTTCTGTCGTTCTTTCTTCTTTAAGCTTCTAGCCCTCAAAGGGGCTCCCCTTCGGGCTGCTTTCTTCTTTATGTTGAGGGCTGGCGCCAAGAAAAGAAGAAGAAAAACAAAAGGCTGAGAGTAGAAAGGATTCCTATCATGGGAGCGGTGGGGGCGGGGGGTGAAGGGGGATCCTTACAAAGGGTAAGGATTTATGCACCATGGCATGGGCGGTAATTGCTGTCGGTGTTGAGTGTGTTAGTTTATTTATTGGTTGTCGCCCCTGCTATCGGCAGGGGGTGTATTTTATTGGGGGTGGCCGCGGCGGTGTGCCAGTGGGAAAAAAAGGTGTGTGTGTGAGGGGGGGTGTCCATGGCTGTGTGCCGATGGTGCTGGATGTGTATTTATTTGAGGTTCTGATAGGGCCATGTCTGAGTGCCGATGGCGCTGGATATGGTTTATTTATTTGGTTGTGGCCCCTGCCGATACAGATTTGCTAGTTGTGCACAGACTATATAAAATGTATATTGACCATGGCGGTGTGCCGATGGCGCTGGAAATGTACAAGGCATTAAATCTAATAGGTTTTGAGAGGGCCATGGCGGGGTGCCGATGGCGCTGGTTGGATGTTGGGACAGAGTGGGTTGTGAAATGGCCATGGCGGTGTGCCGATGGCGCTGGTTGGGGAAATGGGTGGATAGCAGAAAAAGGTTAGGGAAGAAAGAGGTGTGGGGATATGGGGTATCTTTAGACTGGGATCGGGAGGTCCTAGTCCATGTTGGACCGCCCGGCGGCCCTGGGTTGGTTAGATAGATAAAGTAGGGTGAGGTTAATTCTGTCAGGGTGGAGGGGGCATGGGCGTTTAGAGGGGGGGGTGGGCGATAGCAGATCGGAAAATTAACAGGGAAGAGGAAAATCAATTTGTGAAAGAAAATTACATTGAACTGGCGACTTCCTTGTCAAAGACAAATAGAAACATTATAATGGATATTTTTTTTTTGTTTTATTCATTTGACCCTAGTACAGCATCTCTGGAAGCTTGGAAAAAGCACTTTGGACACAATACGTAGGGACGAGACTTTCCTCCTGGCTGACTTCTCCAGTAAGAAGCACCCTCAGTTGAAGAATCACTCTTAGCTATCTAAAAAAGGTTGACCTTGCTTAGTCATAAATCTGGATCAAAGGAAAATGTAATCCCCCTAAGCACCATGCGCAATGATGCTGCGATTACAGATTTTTTTAAAAATCGAAATCAGAAATCAGTTTGTGCTACTGTCAAATGAAAGATTTAAGAGCGGATACACAAAATTGATTGACTTCCACCTACCGCCGGCATAAAGCAGAATACAACCGCAGGCATAAAGCAGAATACAAGCGAATGGTCCATGATTGTGTTCTACAACATATTAGACGTTGTCTCAGCAGCAGGCATGGTTGTCTTTCTGGAGAAATTCGTCTCTGACCCAAGATCAGCAACTGGTTTTTCTCTGAGTCCCAGATGGCACTGGCTGAAGGTTTAATTTCACCACAAGTAAGAAGGCGCCTTTTGCAAAGGAAAAATCATCTCCAGACTTGAAGATTGTGATTCAGAAATGTGTCATTTACTTAGACAGAGAGGAAGGAGGGCCAGTTTTGATAGGAAATTCACGACCATTGGAGGAGCAAGGGGAAGGGGGCACAAAAAGGGGAAGATGTTTAGGCTGCCTCCAGGGGAATTATAGGAAAACATGATAAAACTGAAACAGGTGCTAGATATATATATATTTGCAGGGAACTTCCGTGAACCTCTGTGTACCAGTTGTACAGCAGATGATGAATAATAGCTTGGCTGTATTAGAAATGCCCATGCATACACTGAGACAAAGGTGAATCCATGAATTGCTTTTCATAATGTCTTAATTTACAAACTTGAACAATTCTTGTCGCAATGCAGCCTTTTTCGTCATATTCTATTGTCTTTATTACTGCTACTTGAGTCTGGGTCAGATGGCTCTGTCCCACGGCAGCAGAAAGAGCAGTGGAAAATAATATAGCTATTTGACGAGTATGGATCAGAGGTGGCCCACGATAGCACATCGCGTAGTGGAACAATATATCGCTACATGACGAGTCTGGGTCAAATTTGACCCACGATAGCAGAATGCTTGGAAAACAAAACAGTGATCAGTGGTCAGTTCCCTATTGACCCTTGTCTGGAAATGACCTGATGACCTTTTTACTTATTACATGTTGGGAGAATACACCCAATTTCAGTAATCAGGTCCACGTGGTTGATTAATTACAGAATTAAAACCACCTCTCTGGGCCAGTATGACCCATGATGGCAGATTACGGCTTAATAGCGGGGCTGAGATCTTTGCAGATTCTAGTGTAGCAGACTTTGTTTCCAGCTTTTACTGCTGGTCAATGAACGTCAGATATAGAACAGACACAGTGGATGAACAAAAACATAAGATAAGTAAGTTAATAAATGCAAGTAAAAATAAGTAGATAAATAAAGAATTGAATAAATTAATTGATTCATTAACATACTAGTGTAAGCAATTTTCTCCTGCTCACAGTTCGTTTGAGCCAGCATGCCAGTTTTCGGGGAACGGTTGGCGAATATGAACTTACCCTATTCTCACATAAAAACTGTACTTGTCTAGTGGCTGAGACATCCACTTTATAAGCTTTAGATACAATAATATTGTTGTGCATTTGGATCTTGTCAGGAGCAATACATTTTTCTTCTATTTCTGCGTTTTTCAGATTCCCTTGCCTGCTCACGAATAGCCCAGACCTTTTAGCTATCGTATAGTGCACAAAACATTTTTGTTTGCACCTGCATTGTACTTTTGAGTACTTGAGAAAACTCAAATGTCCAAAAGATTTATCTTTAGTGTACCCGATCTGCCCAAACTTGAGTTTGGGTTTCTCGGGGCGTCAGCACGATAACGACAACGGGCAATTTTGCATCTTTCACTGCTTTTTGAGTAACTCACTGCAGCTTGAGTTTTAGATTAATTTCTGATTAATTAAATTAATGGGCCATTAACATAATTATATCACAAGTAAATAGTTATCGGGGAAGGGCCCGGATAAAATATTTTTGTATTTGGCAGAATCGATACGCTTTTTAACTTCTGTTTCTGCCACAAAATGATGTTTTTGTCATAATGTTTTAAGATAATGCGCAATCTGGCAGACGTGGAATGGCGGAAACAGAAGCAAAGAAAAAAAATTGTGGCTATTCCACCAAAATAACAGGTCTACTGTGCACATTGGCAGCCATATTACATGGTTTTCCAAGACAACAATGTGAATGGCTCCAGGGCCATTTGAACACAATAATGGTATCATAGGAAGAACGGTGGAGGAGTTCCGAGCTCTCTCAAATCAATAATACTTCCCCATAGTTTCTCTACCTTGTTATGTACACTTACATGTGTTTAAAGGGTAGTACATGTATTTCCGCGTATTTAGTAATAGAGTTTACAGCCTTTCAGTCTAATTTAAGAACCATAGTAATATCACCAAAACTGGATTGCCTGAAATGTTTATAATACGTGTCCCCTGTCTGTTGATATGTTGATGGACACTCAGAGCCAAAGAAAATTGGAAAGAGGACGATATTTTGGCCCATTTTTATTTGCATATGGCATCAGAAGTGCCATTTTTCAACATGAACAGATTGAGTCAACATAGTGTGAGTTGTGAAAATCAGTTCCTGCCTATGGAGACTTCTTGTAACATTTCCAACCCCGTGAACTAAAATTCATCCTGAATACTAATAACAGACCCAGTAGGTTATCAACAGTCCTACAAAATGATAAAACTTTTTGAGCGTCCCACAACATTATTAAAAGGCCCAACAGTCCTGCAAAAATGAAGAATTCCATTGCCTAACGGCCCTACAAAATGATACATTTCCTGGTAGTCCTACAACTTGATTAAACGGCATAATAGTCCCACAAAAATGATAAATCTCTAATGGTCCTAAAAAAATAATAAATTCCTAATTTTCCTACAAAAATGATATATTAAATTCCTAATGGTCCTACAAAAAATGATAAATTCTTAATGGCCCTACAAAACAATAAACTTCCTGATAATCATACAACTTGATTAAACGGCATAATGGTCCTACAAAAATTATAAATTCCTAATTTTCCTACAAAAATGATATATTAAATTCCTAATGGTCCTACAAAAATGATAAATTCTTAATGGCCCTACAAAACAATAAACTTCCTGATAATCATACAACTTGATTAAACGGCATAATGGTCCTACAAAAATGATAAATTCCTAATTTTCCTACAAAAATGATAAATCCCTAATGGTCCTACAAAAATGATAAATTCCTAATGGCCCTACAAAATGATAAACTTCTCCTACAAATTAATGACAAACTATCTAAATTCAGAGACCTTTCTACGGTTACTCGCCCATGCTCTACAAGTCATTCAATCTTTCATTGTCGGATGGTTTCATTTTACCATAACTTTCCAACACAAACTTCATTACTATATTACTCTGCCATTGTCTTCTTCTGATTCATTATCATTGTTATCATTATAGCTATGTATGTTTCTCCCAATTACGGAATACTGGAACATCCGTATAAAAAGTGTGCATGTTTTCTGAGTTATTCGTCTTCTTTAATGTAACGTTTGGTTTCCCCCCATCCGCCCCCATTCCCAGAGCATTCAACACCACACCATAATGTAACACTTGCTTGATTGACAGTATCCAGAAGGCTGGAGCAGCTAAGAAGTCAGAATGACCAGCTCAGACACCAATTGCTGTGTAAGATTTGCAAGAAAAAGGAAATACGCATGGTGTTTCTACCCTGTGGCCACTTCATCTCTTGCCAAGAATGTGCAATGACTGTCCAGGCCTGTCAATCCTGTCGTAGCCACATCAAAGCAACTACGAGGGCCATTTTGCCTACAAAACCATTCACATCCTAGGAGCTGAAATTCTTCTACTGAAAGACGAAACCTCGGAAACACAGGAATATCATTTCACTACCAGCTTAAACACTCCAACGCCCCAAGGCTGCGAAAACTTACCATCACGTTTCCATTTAATGAATCTGTCACCGTAATGCTTTGTTTTAAAGTTACATGTATATTTCGCACAAGTTTTGCTTTTGTGTATTAATGTGTCACATGTAAATCATTTTAAAAAAGCATGAGTATCAATCCATCTAATCGAAACCCATCAAATTTTGCCATCAAATGTCAGCTTAATAAGTCCGTGTTTGGGTAGATTTTGCAAACAGTGATAGTTTTATTTTCAGATGGATGACACTGATTTACGCAAGTAGGTCGCAAAGCGAGACCATTAGTTGAAGCATTTCTGGCAGTGAGTTGACAGAGGTTGCACTCCTTTTGAAAACAAAATTAAGCGCCCTTTTCTATTTTACTACCACCAGCTGATCAGTATTCAATTCTATGGAGGTTTGAACTGCACCCAGTTTGAGTTCTCCGTTACGGAAAGGAGAAAAGGGTGGGAGAAGATGGTTTATCCCAGGCAAAACCAGTGTAACAGGCCAGAATATACCCAGGGGTAAGGTATATTCTGTGCTAGGCCAGTTTATACCCCGGCTATCTTTTGGGCTAGGCCAGACTGTATCGCCCCCAATCCAGATTATACCCCCTACTGAATTGAAATTAATAGATTAAAATCGATCCATATCATCCCCCCACCAGCAAGAACAAAATGTATTATTCATTACAAGGTGATCTTCAGGCAAGGTCTGCTGTGCAGGCATGTTGAAAATTGGGATTTTTCTCATATTTTCGTGTCCCTGATCCTATTGGGGGGTAGGATCGAGTACCTAGTCTTCTCGGATAAGGACGAAAAAATTCAGAGGGCCCGTGTGTACGTTGCGCACGTTAAAGATACCTTGGCAGTTGGAAATCGTAGAGAGCAGGCCGAACAGGCCGCTGCCCGGGCAAAATTGAAATCAAAATTAATAGATTAAAATGTATCCCATCACTCCCCCCCCCCCCCCTCATATCACCAACGAAAATTTATTATTCATTATTAAATAAATATTAATATATATTCAAATATTATAATACTTTAGAATACAAGTTGTGAATTGTGAACTGTTGTGAGTGGTGAACTGTTGTGAGTTGTGAACTGCGCACAATAGGCTGCGTTACAATTTGCTCTGTGATAGAGAGAGATGGAGAGAATGAGAGAGGGAGAGAGAGAGAGAGAGGGTGAGAGAAAGCAAGAGAGAGTGAGAGAGATGCAAATCGAGAGCACAAGACTTTCTGTAAAGTGCCTAGAGCAAACTCGTTTGGATTAGGCGCTATATACATGATCTTCATTATTATTATTATTATTATTATTAAATGATATATTATTATTAATAAATATTCAAATATTATTTGAGTTGTGAGTTGTGAACTGCGCCTAACAGGCTGCGTTACAATTTGCTCTGAGATAGAGAGAGGTAGAGAGAGAGAGAGAGTGAGCGAGACAGGGAGAGAGAAAGAAGCAGTGTAGTGTGTTGAGCGCTCCGCCGGCGCTCCATTCTGCTCTGTGGTTGACATGTTGCTTCTGTAAAGCGCATCTATAGAGCATTTTAAATGGGATATGCGCTATAGAAATGCCATCCATTATCCATTACTATTATTACTTTTTTCTTTAAACAAGTCAAGACTGTTGGGTCTTCACATACATGACCAACATATAAAATGGAATGACAAAAGACGTTGTTTTAATCTTCAAAACATTTAATCAAACTTGGGAACCTCGTGGGGGTAATAGACAGCCATCTTGACTTCGTCAAAAACAAACTACGCAAAAAACTTGGAAAACATGTGTATTACCTCAGAGGAACTTTAGGATGGACAAGGGTAGTTAACTATTATAAAACCAAACAATTGTAATACCGAAAATAGTTAGCTCCCTTTTACATATCAAGTAATAAAGATTTCTATATTAATATGAATACATTACATTCCTTCCCCCTTAGATAGAAAGGTATATTTTCCTAAGGTTAAGCTTTTAGCTAAGTGGAATTAATTTTTTTATAATTTCCAAAATTAAACATTGTGAAATGAACACAAGAATTGTTTAGGCAAATAGAATAGTGGCTAGCGGTGATGTCACTACTACGTAAGATCAAATATTTCCAATAAAGCTTATTCATACAATTGCAGGAATTAAAACTCGACGAAATGTAACTTTAACAAAACATAGAAAGGATGTCCACAACAAAATTTGGTGGATGGGAAAACAATTACAAGTTAAGCTTGTCAGGTGCTTTTCTGACTCTCAGTGATCGCCTAAGCATAGACTGTGCTTCTGAACCAGTTTGTGGAAGAACAGCCAACTTAGTCGAAACTGCCAGAGTAGCAGATTGATTTTCTACTGATTCTGAAATCTGATCTGACATGGGTGTGACAACTGTTTCACTTTAAACAGGTTGGGTTACAATATCTTCATCCTTCCCTTTTTCTGATTCTGATCTAACTTGACTTTCGTCTTGATCATCAAGGCTTTCATGACAAGACTCCATGGATCGATCAATTTCTGAGTGAGTGGTGACATCGTGACCTGAAACACGAATTTGATCCTGGTGTCTCCTCATCAAGCCATGTGAAGGTGTTTGAACTCAAAACGATAATGGTCCAGTTTGTTCAACAATTTTACCTGGGACCCATTTGATTTTGCCTCTGTCATAGTTTCTTACAAAAACATCATTTCCTTCAACAAACTGCCTATCTTGTGCAGTTTTATCATGATTTGTCTTTTGTCTAGTTTGATTTGATTCAACATGATTTTGTAATGATGGGTGAAGCAAATCCAAATGTGTCTTCAGTTTTCTACCAAACATGAGCTCAGATGGACTTAAACCAGTTGTAGCATGAGGGGTAGACCTGTATCTGGTAAGAAATATGCACACTTTTTCTTTCACAGTACCATGTTCAATTTTGACCATAGCAGATTTAAATGTCTGAACTGCCCTCTCAGCCAGCCCATTTGAGGATGGGTGGTAGGGTGTACCAGTGATGTGCTTTATGCCATTGGCAGACATAAATTTCCTGAACTCTGAGCTTGTCCAAGTAGGCCCGTTATCGGTGACAATGGAATTTGGGAGCCCCATGACAGAAAACACATCACGCAATTCTAAAATGGTTTGTTCTGCAGTGATATTTGACATTACTTTGACATCTAACCACTTAGAGTGGGCATCAACAATAATTAGAAACATCTTTCCCATAAAGGGTCCAGCAAAATCCATATGAAGTCTATCCCAAGGTCTTTGGGGCCAGTCCCAATTGAACAATGGGGCTTTTGGTGGGTTTTTTGCGTGAGTTTGACATTGAAAACATTGTTTTGTTATTTTTTCAATTTCTGAATCCATTTTTGGCCACCAAACCCATGACCTTGCCACAGACTTCATCCTAGCAATACCTACATGAGACTCATGAAGTTGTTCAAGCATAGAACTACGTAGTGACTGTGGAATAATGACTCTGGTCCCCCACAATAGGCAGCCCTGTTCGACACTGATTTCATGTCTTCTAACATTAAATGCTTTCAGAAAATCAGGTACATAGTTAGGCCAGCCTTGCATAGTATGCTTTATAAACTTGACTTAATACAGGGTCAGTTTGCGTTTCCTGAGCAATTTGCTCTGAAGTGAGTGGACTTTTGTCAACAAAGTTAAACAATAAGTTAATTTCTTCAGGTACATAAGTGTTGACTTCATCTGGGAGTGGTAATCTACTGAATGCGTCTGCGCTGTTCTCAGAACCAGGACGGTAGATAAGATGATAATTGTAGCCAGATAGAGTAATAGCCCAGCGTTGTACACGAGCTGACGCTTGTTCTGGAATGGGTTTGGCTTCACCAAACAGACCAAGTAAAGGCTTGTGATCAGTAACAATGGTTATTTCCTGACCAAAGATGTACTTATGAAATTTTCCTACACCAAACACAATGGATAATGCCTCTTTATCTAACTGAGAATACTTTTTCTCTGCTGAGTTGAGGGTGCGGCTGGCAAAAGCGATGGGTTTCTCACCACTATCATCGGTGTGGGAGAGAATAGCGCCGACCCCGTCGGGACTAGCATCACAAGTAAGAACAATTTCCTTCCTCGGATCAAAATGCACAAGAATGTTGTCAGACGACAACAGCTGTTTCGCACTGTTAAAAGCACTATTTTGAGCGGGCCCCCAATGCCAGTGGGCATTCTTGTTGAGCAATGCGTAGAGGGGGGCAAGGCGTTGAGAAAGGTTGTCAATGAACTTTGAGTAGTAGTTGATTAGACCCAGGAACGATTTCAACTGATGTACATTTTCTGGAGCTGGAGCTTGTTTGATAGCTCTCAGTTTCTCAGGCTGAGGTTGTAGACCATTCTTATTCAAACGAAATCCTAAGAAATCCACTTCGTCCTGAAAGAACTCACATTTTTCTTTCTTGATGGCGAGACCCTTTTCACGACAGATTGATAACACTTTGGTTAAAGTTTTTGTGTGACTTGTGTCGTCTTCACCAGTGACGTACAGGTCATCAAAGTAGACACATGTGTTTGGAACATTTTGAAACAGGCTGTCCATGACCCGCTGAAAAATGCCTGGGCAAGACGAAATGCCAAAACACAGGCGTTGGTACTCGTAGAGACCTTTATGGGTATTGATTGTTGTTAGTTTTCTGGACTCTGGATCCAACTGCAGTTGTGTGTACGCATGTGAAAAGTCTATCTTCGTAAACTTCTCTCCTCCCGCTAGCTTGCCAGCGAGGCCCTCAATTCTTGGAATTGGGTATTTGTCTTCGTGGACGACTTTGTTAATTGTAACTTTATAGTCCCCACAGATGCGAATGGAGTTATCTTTTTTTCGGACTGGCACAATGGGCGTGGCCCAGTCAGAGAATTCAACCTTGCGAATGATGCCAGCAGATTCCAGACGACATAATTCAGTTTCGATTCCCTCTCTTACTGAGATTGGAGGTTGACGAGCTTTGCAGTATTTTGGCACTGCACCAGGTTTTAGGTGTAGTTTCACCTCTCGATCTGACAACAGTCCAGTGTCACTAAAACAATCTGAAAATTTTTCCAACACTGACGGTAGAGGACAGCGTAAAGTAAAAATAGAGTTCCAATTTAGTTGAATTGTTGATAGCCAATCCCTGCCTAGTAAGGGTGGTCCCTGACCACGGACGACCAGTAAGGGAAGTTGTTCATACTGATTGTCATTGTAGAACACACCAACGAGACATTCCCCAACTATGTGTACGTTTTGCCCTGTGTAGGTTTGCAATGTTTTAGTAGATTTTGACAAAGTTCCCAGTTGCAACTTTTTAAAGTCAGTCTCTGAAATTACTGAAAGCGAAGCGCCTGTGTCGAGCTGAAATTGTACAGGCTTTCCCCTGATTGTAAAATCTACATTTATGGGTTTGCTAGTTGTTGTAGGCTTACCAAAAATGCCAAACAGGTGGAAATTTTCTTCAGTGTTTTCAATACTGGTTGAGACAGACTGTTCACTCATTAGATGATTTGTATGAGTTTTCTTAAACTTAGGTCTAGACCCTTTGTTTTTGTTGCTGCTTGAACTTGAACGGCACACACTAGCAATGTGACCTGTTTTGTTGCATGCATAGCATGTTGCATCCTTGAATTTACACATGTGTGGCGAATGTGGCCCACCGCAACGGGTACATGGCCTGTGGGCACTGTGGCTTTGTTGGCGTTGTTGCGGCATATGCTTCATTTTTGAGGAGTAATTCAGATGTGCAGCGGCAGCACCTGAAGTGTTAGGTTGCAGGAACGTTGCAGCCTTAGACGTTGCCATCGTGGCGTTTGCGATTTCAATTGCCTCCTTAAGTGTTAGCTCAGTTTTCGAGAGTAGTTTTCGTTGAATTTGTTCGTCACCAATGCCTCTAACAAATTTCTCACATAGACGTTCTTCTAACTGGTCACCAAAATCACAGTTCTCGCTAAGTTTTCTTAGAGAAGCAACGAAAGTCTGGACAGATTCGTGTGGTTGTCGAACGTGTGCCTCGAACAATGCCCGACGCAGATGTTTCGGTGGTTTTGGCTCGTAATGATTGCGTAGCAACTCACACAGATCGGAGAAAGAATTGTCAGAAATTAGTTTAGGTGCACACAAGTCCTTTAATAGACGAAATTGGTGAGTACCGATGACAGTTAGCAAAACTGCTCTTTTCTTCTTGTCATCCTCGATGGCATTGGCCTCGAGGTAGAATTTAAGTCGTTCTTCATACCCAGTGAAGTTCTCTTTGGCTGAGTTGAACTCATCGATCTTACCAATGAGCGCCATGATTGAGAAGAGGTTCTGTTAGATTGATGACTAAGAGGACTGGTGTTCAAGACAGTGACGACGGCTCTTAGATCTAGCTCTTGTCTTGAGTTGTGTTAACGTTGTGACCTGGGAGTGTAGGTCTAGCTCGTGGCTCTGTTTGATCTCTATTAGGTCTAGCATGCATCTCTTTGCCAGTACCAGTTCATCCTCGTCGCCAAATATGTTGGGTCTTCACATACATGACCAACATATAAAATGGAATGACAAAAGACGTTGTTTTAATCTTCAAAACATTTAATCAACCTTGGGAACCTCGTGGGGGTAATAGACAGCCATCTTGACTTCATCAAAAACAAACTACGCAAAAAACTTGGAAAACATGTGTATTACCTCAGAGGAACTTTAGGATGGACAAGGGTAGTTAACTATTATAAAACCAAACAATTGTAATACCGAAAATAGTTAGCTCCCTTTTACATATCAAGTAATAAAGATTTCTATATTAATATGAATACATTACAGTCGCCTTCGGTTATTTTTATGAAATAAAAAGTATGTTTGAAACGTCTGACTTGTTGAAATCTCACCAGCTGATCCTGTGGGGTTTGTTCACTCTTTGGAAAAGTTATGGGTTTCGCATTTGTCCAGTTTCTTTAAAAATTTGTTTAAAACCACAGAAATGTGAATGACATTGAATTCACATTAGGCAAAGAAATCATATTATCAAGGAATTAAGGCCTCTAGTGCAGTAGTGAAAGACTGTTTGATATCTTGCAATGTTAGGTGATAAGTTTTACGTTTATGAATAACCAGAAATATAATAGGGTTATAGTCATGATGTAAGTAAACGGAATCGGTTTTGCTCTAGTTTCGTGCTTCGGCAGCAAAGAATCGGAAACAATTTTTGAACACGTGTTTGTCGCTCCATTTCGTAACTGAAATCTATTTTTCATTACTTTTCCTTCAGAGACAAATTGTTTTCCTCCATGAAACTGAAAGTACAGTTTATCGTTAACATGACAATATTTCCTTTTCAATGTCTTAGAAAGCCATGGGATTTCCCAAACAAAGCGAGCCTTAACAAGATGGTATCATCTATCCATCTGTGAACTACTTTTCAACTAGATGACCTACCGGGCATTGCCTGGAATAAACAATCATGTAACCCCCCCCCTCTCTCTCTCTCTCTCTCTCTCTCTCTCTCTCTCTCTCTCTCTCTCTTTCTTTCTCTCTCTCTCTCTCTCTCTTTCTCTCAT